>JAMKQA010002929.1:0-12011 GCA_024699735.1 Posidonia australis
GTGTCGGGCCTGGACCGGCCCGGCCCGTTTTCCATGTCTAAATGTATGTCCTCGGGCGATGAAATCCAAATCAAATCAAAAAGTTTGAAATGTAGGATTAAAGCAAATCAAATCGGATATTGGATAAGAAACTCTGAAGACAAAGGAAACAAAGAAATCCACTAAAGAAAAGGCATGGGATGCTGGGTCGCTAAATACAAATGTGAGGAAAAAGGATATGGAATGCATGGATAAGTGCCTAAATGTGCAAAAACTCTAAAGAATGACTTAGACATGGACTATGCAAGACTGAGTGCAAAGATTGAGATGCATGCTCATGAATTGTAGGCACAAAGGCAATTTGGTCATTTCCCTAGCCAGATGTGATAAATGTTTTCATGGGAGTGATGCATGGCCTAAAATGTGTGTCAAATGCCTAGAAGATGTTATTTGCAAGAAACATGGAGGAGAAAATCAACAAAATGATGTAAATACACTAAAGGACAAACATAAGGGCCAAAATGCAAAATTCACAGAGTGGAAAGAGAAACTGGATGAAAAACATGTACATGACCCCTATTCTAACATACAAATGATGGGTCCAATGTCAATGTAGCACAGAGATGTAAAAGTTGCACTTGGATAATTTCCTGAAAATTCAGGGTCTAAAGTGCAAACTTCACACATGAGTGCAAATGTGACCAACATGTAAGGCTAAAGATCAAATCTCAGTGAAAACATGATTTTTGAATAGAATCTGTGATTAAATGCAAAACATGAGATGAAATGTGTGAAAAATGCCCCAAAATATACAAAAAAAACATTTAAAACCTTAAATAATGGATTTGGAATTAATCTAACGGTCAAAATGTAAATTTTAAGTTCAGAAACGATTTGATGTGAATCAAAGGACTTTTGTGCAAAATTCCTAGACTTGAGTGTGGTAAAAATTGAGATTTCATGTTGGTCAGTGCAATTATGAAGTTTCCTAAGGTCTAGGATGAAAAATACACAAAGAAAACTCATTTTCTAAAGTTATGAGGGCTTAATGCAAAAGACCAGGACCAAAATGTAAAGAAACTTTCATTTTAATAGTAATCAGTGTGATTTGTAAATATTTGAGGGCTCAGACTGCAAATTTCCTGGAGAAAAATCATTTTAAAGATTTTAGGGGCTAAATGTAAATGGTCAGGACTTAAATGTGATAAAAACTCAATTTTAATGATGATCAATGTAATTTTTAGCATCTTCAGGGTTTAGAATGCCAATTTCACATAGAAAACCTTTTTTTAAAAGCCACAGGGGACAAATGCAAATATTCTGGACCTAAATGTAATGAAAGCAAGTTCCAGGGACCTAGATATGACAAAAAAACATGCATTAATATGTTATGATTAAAAAAACAAAACTCAAGGGGGCCACATGCAAAATCCACAAAGAAAATAAAAGAATAAAAAGTATTTTAAAACAATAAGGGCTGAAATGTAAATGTTTGGACCCATATGCAAAAAAAAAAGGATCTAAATATAATAAAATATGGGTTTAAAATTAATAAACCTAAACTAAAGGGGCCTGGCTTAAAAAGTCCTCTTTCAAAGATCGTCGGCGTCCTCCCTTCGGTGATCTCTTCGGTGAGCCTTCGGTGGCCATCTGGTGGTGGAGAGGGGCGCGCAAGGCTGGGGAAGCTTCGTGGAGGTGCGGCGGTCCTCTCCGAGCAGTTGGGCAAGGCTGGGGAGGCCTGAGGCCTCCCCCCCACCTCGCGCTTCGGCGAGGTTCTTTGAACGGCGACAGAGAAGACGACGGAGCAGCTGGAGGTGTCCTAGAGGTTGGAACGGCGCATCAAAGGCTGGGGAAGCATCACGGGGGCACGGCGAGGCTGAGAGGAGTGTTGTTGAGGCCCGAGGAGGTCTCGAGGGCTCCTCCCACCTCCGACTCTGGCGACGGGCTCGGCTGTGGTCGTTGGGGTGCGGCGGTGCACTGGGCTAAGAAGGAGCGACACTGAGGGCTTCGTGATGACGCGGGGATGCTTCCAGTGGAGGAGGACTAGTGTTGGAGCATCGGGGGTACTCGGGTGTCTTCACGGCGGAGGCTCGTCGACGGTAGCAGCGGCAACGACGAGGATCAACGCGGTGGTCTAGTGGCTCTCTCTGGAGCGGAGGGAGACCAAAGGAGGAGTAAAAGAAGGAGAAAGGAAGGAGAGGCCCGCGGGGGGTCTCGCCTAAAGTCAGGAGGCTCGGAGCCTCACTGACAGGGTGAACCCATCGCCAGAGGGTGGGTCAACGTCGCACGAGGAGCTTGGCTCTGTCGTGGCGCGTTCTAGAGGCCTAAGGGATTCTAAGAGGCATGCTCTGAAATGAAACAGAGGAAGAAGAGGAGTACCTGGATGGCAGTCTGGCTGTCCTTCGGTGATACCTGACGGCAACGCTCTGGACCGATGGCTCTGGCTGCGGCGGTCTAGAGGGTTTTGGGGCTTAGAGAGGGGCCTGAGGAGATGGATTGGGTGTGGGAAATTGCTAAGGCTCGTTCTAGGTGCGGGGAGTGGAGGAAGAGGGCTGGCAGGGGTCGCTCCGGCGATCTTTGTTTTTTGGTTTTCTTCTCTCCACTCTCTCCAATTCAGTCCAGATCTCCTCCCCTTCCGTCCGTCTTTTTTTCTATGGTGGATTTTCTTGGCTTTTAAGAGGGATGGAAGAAGAGGTGATCGTGGGTGATGGCGGTTGGACAATCGTGGGAATGAGGGAGATGGGGAGATGGTGCGGGGAGGAAGAAGACACTGTAGTATTATTTTCCATTTCCTATGTTTTTTGGTTGAGAAAGATGTCATGGGTGTATTGAGCTTAACGGGCCTTTTTTTTTTGGGGCTTTTGGTTTGGTTTTTTTGGTTTTTGCTTTTAGTTTTTTTTGTTGTTTTAGGTTTTAATGTTTTGGTTTTATTTTAGGTTTTTGGTTTTGTTTTAAGTTTTTTATTTTTATTTGTTTTTGGTGATTTTAATTAAATTTTGATTTTGTGATTTTGAAGTTTAATTGTTTTTTTTTTAATTTAGGGTTTTTTGGAGTTTGAATTTAATTATGAGATTTTAAGTTAGTTTCTTTTGGGATTAATTAAATGATTTAGGGTTTTTTGGTTTTAATCATTTTTGGTTTTTGTGACGTAATTAATTAGTTTTAAATTAGGATTTTCAAGATTTTAATTATTTTAAAGGTTTTTAGGTTTTGTTTGGATTTTAATTAGAGATTTTAGTTTAAATTAAGGTTTGGGGTTTTAATTAAAGTTTTCTAGGGTTTTAATTGGAATTTTGGGTTTTCATTTAATTTTTAGATTTTAAACATGGTTCTTAATTTAATTAGGGTTTTCTGGATTTTAATTAAATTCTTGAGTTTGAATTAGGGTTTTTTGAATATTGAGTTGAAATTTGTGTTTTTTGGATTTTAATTAAAGTTTTGGGTTTAAATTAAGGTTTTTTTAATTTAATTAAATGACATTAGGGTTTTTTGAGTTTAATTTTGGTTTTCTTTGAAATTAAATGATTTAAAGTGGTTTAAAAATAGATTTTATTTGGTTTTGACTTTAATTAGGGTTTTCACTTGATTAATTTTGATTTTAAATGTTTTTAAGTGGATTCTTGATTTTGATTTTAATTAGGGTTTTAAGTGTTTTAGGTGAATTTTGTTTATTTTGGTTATAATCTAGTGGTTTTTGCTTGGATTAATTTAGAGTGGGCTTATGTTGGCCTTGTGGGCCTAGTGGGTTTGTGTAGGCCTAGAGTGGGCCTAGTGAGCTTGAGTGGGTCTAGTGGGCTTGTCTGGGCCTAAGTGAGCTTAAGGTTCTATGGAGTTAGGATTCAGGAGTGATGGTTGCAACCAGAGCATCTTCCAGAGGAGCCTGCCGCCAAGTGATTGTAAAATAAGGGTGTCTACAGATGCCCCTCCCTGAGCGAGGTCGAGGGACGGATGGAACCGAGACCGATGCTCAGGTTGACAAGACACCCCGCTTGAGTCCATGGGAGAATAGTATTTACTATAAGGCCATGAACCACTTATTCGACAGATACACCGAAAGTCATGATTCAGGGCCATGCATGATGCTGAAGTAAAGGGTTGACCCTGATGTCTGGATGATGCATGAAGGTGATGCTGATGCAAAGGATGCTGGTGATGAGCAGGTTACCTGCCAGCTCACGCAAGGGAGCGTGAGGCATTTCCAAACTCGTACCAAGGGATGCCAAGACTGCCAAGCTCGTCAAATGACAGGAGAACCTAGCAAATGATAGACCTTTCGGCCTAAAAGGATGCACAGCAAGACATCAGACTCGCCGACTGAAGAAAGATTGATGATGGATGTCAACTGGATAGTTTGGAGGGTATCAGCCCACTCCAAACTAGATGACGGTCGTCAATCGGATAGTTCAGGGTATCAGCCAACTCCAGACGAGATGACGGTCGTCACCTGGATAGTTTGGGTTATCAGCCCGAGGTGATGAGGGAGAGATAGTTTGCTTTGATTCCATCCGTTCGGAAGAGAATTAAAAAACAAAGAGAGGCACCGAGATTCGGTTGGGATGGAACCAAGGCAAACTGGAAGAGACAAGGTAAAACCAAACCGCTATAGGTGTGCGAACAAGCGACTGGGAGCTGAAATAATAGAACCGATGTCACCGTCGGTGCAGAGGTAGAGGCAAAGAACTACAAAGAGTGAACCAAGACGCTGTCGGTGTACAGGCAGCGGCTAGGAACCGCCAAAAGTGAACCGAGTCGCTGCTGGTATACAGGCAGTAGTTGGGAACCGACAAGAGTGAACCGAGTAGCTGTCGGTGTACAAGCAGCGGCTAGGAACTACCAAGAGTGAACCGAGTAGATGTCGATGTATAGGCATCGGTTGGGAATCGCCATGTGTGAACCGAGTCATTGCCGGTGTACAGGCAGTGGCTGGGAACCGCCAAGAGTGAATCGAGTCGCTGCAGGTGTACAAGCAGTAGTTGGGAACCTCCAAGAGTGAACCGAGTCGCCGCTGGTATACAGGCAGTGGCTGGGAACTGCCAAGAGTGAACCGAGTCGCTGCCAATGTACAGGCAGCGGCTGGGAACCGCCAAGTGTGAACCAAGTCGCTGCCAGTGTACAAGCAACGGCTGGGAACCGCCAAGTGTGAACTGAGTCAATGCCAGTGTACAGGCAGCTACTGGGAACCACCAAGAGTGAACCGAGTCGCTGCCGGTGTACAAGCAGCGATTGGGAACCACCAAGTGTGAACCGAGTCGCTGCCATTGTACAGGCAGCGGTTGGGAAACGCCAAGAGTGAACCGAGTAGCTGCCGGTGTACAAGCAGCAGCTGGGAAATGCCAAGAGTGAATTGAGTCGCTACCGGTGTACAGGTAGCGGCTGGAAACCACCAAGTGTGAACCGAGTCGCTTCCAGTGTACTGGCAGCGGCTTGGAATAGCCAAGAGTGAACCAAGTCGCTGTCGGTGTACAGGTAGCGGCTGGGAACCACGAAGAGTGAACTCAGTCACTGCCGGTGTACAGGCAGCGCTTGGGAACCGCCAAGTGTGAACTGAGTCGCTGCCTATTCGTCGGCGAATAGGCAGCGGCTGGGAACTACCCAGAGTGAACCAAGTCACTGCCGGTGTACAGGCAACAGCTGGGAACCATCAAGTGTGAACTGAGTCGCTGCCAGTGTACAAGCAGGGTTGGGAATCGCCAAGTGTGAACCCAGTCACTATCGGTGTACAGGCTGTGGCTGGGAACCACTAAGAGTCAAAAAGCAAACACGTCGACCGAGAGGCAGTTGGTGACGGTTCCAGAGGAGGATAAACGAACACATCATCCGAGAAGCAGTCGGTGATGGTTCGAAAATCCTAAAAGCGAACACGTCAT
The DNA here is from genome assembly GCA_024699735.1 of Posidonia australis. Taxonomy (NCBI): domain Eukaryota; kingdom Viridiplantae; phylum Streptophyta; class Magnoliopsida; order Alismatales; family Posidoniaceae; genus Posidonia; species Posidonia australis. The sequence continues at coordinate 5,847 of JAMKQA010002929.1, forward strand.
CCGAGAGGCAGTTGACGATGGTTCGAAAGGAGGATAGCCTAAAGGTCAGCTGACAAGATATTGATATCAAGAGGATAATACCAAAAAGCAGTTGACATGCGCCTGGTATATAGTATGCTATTGATGTTGCTAAAAGAAAGGAACAAAAGAAAACTGGGGGCCTAGATAGCTGGTTCAGCCAACGGTAGTTTGCCAGGAAACACTTGCTTGTGGGCGCACTCTGAACTACAACTACTTTGCTTGCTCGCTTGATGCTGTAGGACGATGATGGTCGATCTGGATAAACTGTTGCTCCGATTCTATACTAATATGATGCACTTGGCTGGATAAGGGCTCCACGAGGGCATTGTTTCTTCCTCGAATAAGATGGACCTGCTGGAAGATTTCTGACAACTCTCTAGGCTTGCTGTCGTGTTGATGACTGACTTCTGGGGAGTTCGACTTTGGCACTAGACTTTCGAATATGCTCTCGCCTACTGACTATGGGAGCATTGACATTCCAACTTTGCTCTGACCTTAGAGGCTTATGGCTGTTGTTGTCCTTGCTTCTGTGCTTGAGCTATGGAGTAGGCAACATATTCATGACGAAGATACTGTCCCAAGAAGGGTCAACCAACAGGACAGCTGATATGCCCCTGGTTGACGGGGAAGGCTATCACTATAAAGGCAGTTGACATGCCCGTGGTGTACGGTATCCTCTGCCAGGTCTTTGGCCAAGGGGCAGTTGACATGCCTTTGGTTTAGGACCCATTGAGACCTTGCAAAGTGGACAAGCGATAATGCATGCAAGAATGATAGTGTTATATTGTATCATCCCTCAAGATTTGGAATGCTAATGATGTCTGCTATGAAAACAGGAGAAGACCTCGATTCACAAGACACTACCTGGATTTCTAGGTTGTTCGTGACTCTTCGGGATGGATGATTTAGTAGGTTAGGATCCGTGCCAAACTCTTGGGGGACTTAGACCTACTTTTTTGACTTTTGACTTATTTCTTTTCTCCCTTATAGGCTAGTAGGCTCATTCTAACCCTCGTTTGGGGGTAATGGACATCCGGATTTAGAGGGGGCTGTTGGATTTTTATGCAAGGGGTGGTTAGTCCCATGGGTTGCTTGGATTTCATGCAAGGGGTGGCTAGTCCCTTAGGCTGCTTGGATCTTTGGGATGTTCGCTTTGACTCCTCCCCAAGGTAAGTGGTGGGGATAGAGTTGGCCTACTTGCCTCTCTCTATTAGGGCTGGCTTTTGTCTTTGACTTTTGTCTTTTTATTTCTTTTGTGACCTTGTGGATATATTTTTTATTTTAATTTTCCTATTTTGGCTCACACTCATGCTCGCTCCTAACATTTTATCACGCTCAGGAGGTGTAAGTCCCTATGGGAGTTTGGACATTTCGCCTAACCACATTTGGGTGGTAGCTCCCTCGCTCGCTAGAATGTCTAGGTAGTATCAATTGAATAGGTATAGACCTTTCTCAAGCAGGCTAACTATTCCGATTTTCGTCATCGAGATGTGATGTTGATGCTTTTTTGCACAGATGCATGCAGTTATTGGTGCGCTTGAGTTACTGATATGCATGAAAGTAAAAGTGCAATTGCTGTGGATTAGATGCACTTGGATTGTGTGTGCATGCATAATGGAGTAGTGGATGGGGCATGATGCGCAAATGGATACTTTGCAAGGCGAGGATACACGCCTTCCACTCATTGCTAGTACTTCTGTAGATAACATGTGCTGACTACCTCAGATAGCTCGATGTTGTTCATGTCTTCGAGGATTGTTGCACACCCCGAATAGGCTTGCTTGATTGGCCAGGACCATGATTGATGAGTGGTCTGACTGCTGATGGGGGTTATTGGCTCTAATTCTGACATCCTAGCCTTTCCTTTCCTCAGCCTTTGATGCTCGACTGCGTTCTCGACCCATACTGATAACTGCTCTTGAAACAGCAGTTCTAGATCGTTGACTTGCTCATTTAACTGAATTGCTCTGTTGACTGTCTCGTTCTTTTTCACGGTGCAATTAGAATATTAAGCAGCACTCTGTTTTACCACTGACTAATCTGGACTGTGGGACTGATGTAAGTGATGTCCAAGACTGGGGGGACTACACTGATGGTTCTCCTAGCACGACTACTTGTAGGATTATCACTACGAGACTTACTATTGGAGCGGTGACTGATGCTGTCAAAGTGACTGCTGATAACGGAGACTGTGGTTGCATCATTTGACATTGGCTCTTTATTGTAGTGGCCTGGTTCTGATTGGGACCAAGTATCCCTGCACTGACAAAGTTAGTGAGGTCCGACGATATAAAAAAAACTCATTGTACCATCTGGCGCACAGATATCCGTCTCTGTGCAGATGTCGCTCGTAGCCTGGTGCCTTGAACTCTCACTTTTCTTCCACCTGGATGAGCTCGGAGATTCCTTGGCCGTGTCGCCCGAGTGGTGCTCCTTTCTTGTATCCCGGTTTGCGACACACATTTTCGATCATCCGAAGGGGATTACCATGAACGGTCAGGTAACTGATGCGCTCAAGGGCCAGAATGTAATTGACTGGCTCAAAGCAGTTGACCTAAAACCTGACATCGAATGGCTTGGAATTGAAGTGGACTGTCTGGAGGGAGACAGCGGAGACCGATCTGACCTTTTCTTTGTCAAGGTCTTCCGCTATGACAACAACTACGTCGTTGCCTCAGCGGAACTTAACCATGCCATGGAGGGTCGAGGGGATCATCTGATGCTTATGCAACCAAAGGCGCCCAAGCAAGAGATTGAAAGAGGACTCCAGATCCACAATATAGAATTCGACAAAGAAGGCTATAGGCCCTACGATGAGAGGAATAACCAGCATCCCTAGAGCGTCGTGATGCGTGTTATCAAAAGTCGTCATTCCCTTCACAGCTGGTATGTTATCCTCAGCTTTGAATCCGATTTTGTTTGTTGTGCGCCAATGGTAGACGTTAAGGCCTGCGCCAATATCCGCCATAGTGAGGGGAATTCATAAGCTTTGATATTGCGCTGTAATGAACAGGGACTAGTTATGATTAACTCCTGTAGAAGGCGACTCTTCCCTTGAGAAAGAAATGACATAAGGCTCTGCAATCATGCCCACCATATTCCCAAGAGCAGACGGTATTATGGTGGGCATGACTTAAGCAGCCTGAAAGACCCTTAGGAAGGCCTCTCGATGTTCTGTAGAAGTATGGACGAGATCCCAAATGGAGATATCAACCTTACCCCTCTCCAGCGAAGATGCGATGACGGTAGAGGGCTGCTCCTGCTTGATCAAGAGGTAGGGACTGAGCAAGGGTCCGTCTTGGAATATTGAGGGGCTGGCTAGATAAGATGTTGGATAGGAAGCTGTGCAAGAGGCTGGACAAGATACTAGACAAGATGCTGGAATGGAGGCCGGACCGGATACTAGGCAAGAGGTTGGACAAGAGATTGGACAGGATTCTAGGCAAGGGGTTGGACAAGAGATTGGATAGTGTAGACACCCCAATTTTGAGCTCATTTGGCAGCAGGCTCCTCTAGTTGATGCTCTGGTCGCGACCACCAAAGTCCTAGTCCACATAGGTCCCAATCAGATCCACACTAGTCCACCTGACCTAGTAAAATACTACCCCATTAAAATCCACTAAAAACCAAATAAAACGCTTAATCCAGCTAAAATTCACCTAAAATCCCACAGAACCCTAATCAAACAAAGCCCAATCAAATCCACTTAAAAATCCAACAAAATCCAATCAAATCCACTTAAAATCCAACAAAAACCCTAATCCACTTAAAACCCACTTAAATCAACCTAAAATCCAATAAAACCCTAATTAATCAAAATTTTAAACCCTAATCAAGTGAAAAGAAATTAAAATCTATTAAATAAGTAAAAACCCTAATTAAATTGAAAATCCATTGAAAACCTTAATTAATAAAAATTCAAAACCTCAATTAATCCAAAAACCCAGATTAAACCCAAAAAACCCTAATTAACTCAAAATCCCTAAATAAACCCTAATTAAAACTTAAAACCATAATTTCAAATCAATTAAATAAAACCATAAAATCCAAAATTAATAATCACTTTTAGCTCACAAAATTATGATTAAAAACTTAAAATTAACATCCTAAAATCCCAGAAAATTCCCAAAAATAATTAATTAAAATCAACTAATCAAGCTTTAATCACAAACTTAATTAAAATCATCAAAGCATAAACAAAAAGTCTAAAATAACATTCAAAACCCTAATTAAAAGCTTAAAACCAAAACTCTAAAAAATCCTTAAAAATTCATAAAAGAAATCAATATAAAACAATTAAAATCTTAATTAAACCTTAAATCACAAAATTAAGAAATTAAATTAAACCCATAAAGCCCAATTAAAATCCAAAAATTAAAACCTTAAAAAGACAACAAATTCCAAAAATAAAATCAAAACAAAAATCCAAATAAAAAGCCCAATTCGTAGGCCCAAAATCAACCCAATTAGTCCAATGCATTCTTAAACCATAAAACCATAGAAAAGTTCAAAAATAATTCCGGCGAACTCATGATTTTCCGGCGAGAACTCCGGCGACCAATTCCAAGAAATCTGGGACAGATCTCTGCCTCCGAGAAACTTGGCCAACCACCTACAGCTCACACCCGATCCAACAGCGCTGATGGGCTGAGGAGAGGAAGATCGACGGCCCCGGAGAGCCTCGCCGGAGTATAAAGCTCGCCGTCAACAACAAAAAAAGAACCTTTTTTTCGCCAAGTCTTTCTAGAGCAAAAAAACCTAGCAAACCCAGAAAATTCAGACCTCCGATCCATAAGCCACAGCCTCCTCTCCCTTTTTTTCCCAAAAGCCCCCACCAGACCATGATCTAGAGCTCGCCGGAGTAGCGCCGTTTGCCACCGGAGATCGCCGGAGCTCTTGGGACAGCCACTAGGTATCCCTCCTCCTCCTCTATTTCCATCTAGAGCATGCCCCCATAGATCCCTTAGGCTTCTGGGATGTGCCTCGGTGGAGCCAGGCTCCCCCGCACGCCGTCGTCACCACCTCCGGCGATGGGTTCACCATCGTCGACGGGCTCCGAGCCCCAACTGCACGCCCCTAGGGGCCTTCCTCCTTCTCCTCTTCCACTCCTCCTTCCTCTCCCCTCTTCCCTCATTGCCCTCTGCCCCAGAGAAGCTTCCGCTCGCCGCCGAGCCATCGCCGCCACCGCAGTTGCCGCCGCTCGCCGACGAGAGACCGTTGGAGAGCTCCGACGCTCCCTCCTCCACATCAAGGCTTCTGGAGGACGCCCCGCCACACGCCGAAGCTTCCCGCACAGCTCCACTGCCAGTCCGACGCCCCGCGACGTCCCAGCCACTACTGCAGTCCCCCTCGTCGGAGCGTGAGGTGGAGGAACGATCTAGACCGCCCCAAGCCTCATCGATGTTCCCCGGAGCTCCGCCGTGCCGCCGTGACGCTCCTCCAGCCTTCCCATGCCCTGCCAGCCCATGGAGAACCCCTGGGAGGTCACCAGAGATGGTCGTCGGTGACCTCCAGTGATCTTCGAATGGGCCATTTATGGCCAATTCAGGTTAGTTTTTGATTATTTCAATTAAGTCCTTTATTTATTAAATTTCAGTCCTTTTTTATTGCATATGGGTCCAGACATTTGCATTTTAGTCCTTAGAGTTTTAAAATAGTTTTTATTCTTTATTTTATCTGTGAATTTTGCATATGACCCCCTGAAGAGTTCATCTTTTAGTTTTTAGCAAATTGATGCATGTTTTCATTACATTTAAGTCCTGAAAATTTACATTTAGGTCCCTGAGTGTTTCTGAAACAAATCTGCTCAGTGAAATTTACATTATAATCCCTGAACATCCTTAAAATTGCACTGATGATCAATGAAATCGATTTTTTATCATATTTAAGTCCTGAGAATTTGCATTTAGACCCCTGAAGCTTTCTGGAATGTTTTGTCTTTGGGAAAATTATAATATGAACCCTGGATTCTTCAAAACTCACACTGTACATCATAAAAACTGAGTTTTCTTCACAGTTTGGTCTTGAAAATTTACATTTAACCCCCAGACCTTTTTAAAATGAGTTTTAACAGTGAATTTTGCATTTTAAACCCCAAGATTCATCATAATTGCACTGATTAGCCTAAAAACTCATCTTTTATCA
>JAMKQA010002930.1:0-16995 GCA_024699735.1 Posidonia australis
TTTGGTCATTTGACCATTTGGGTGCTCTAGTATTTAAGTAGGCTAAGGCACAGATTATGTAACCTTTTTGTCATTTGTGTAACCCTAATTTTTGACTCTCATTGAATAGAGAGAACACCTCCCTCTTCTCTCCAAATCTAGGGTTTCATATGAGGTTCATTTGTGGAGAATTGGATGCTTGGATTTGGGGATTGTATTTGATTTCTTCTTCTCCACTCTGCACAACAGAAAGCAATTGCAAATGGAATTAAACCCCTCAGGCTGATGGAGAGGAGTGTTTTCAGTGATAGAATGGTATGTGATTCAACTCTAATTTTCATCAAATTATTTTCTATAAAATGTCCTAATTTTCACGGGACTCGAAAAAAATGTCTTAATTTTAACTTGTACATTTAAAATTATTTTCACCTTTTAAAACACATCTGTAAATTAGAATCCACATTAGATCTTTATTTGTCAAATAAGTTTCTACTATTTTCTATAGATGTTGGTTTCTACAATTCATGTCAAAAAGTAACTTCTAACAAACACGTGAAAATTTAACTTTTCTCGTAAGTATTTTCAAATGGATCCTAAAACTTCTTTTCTTTTTGACGTTTCATAAGTCATGCATCGTGTTGGTAACAACGAGGAATCAGTCGATGGAAGCACTTTGTGAGCCCAAATAATTGGTAGAAGTCCATTTGAAGACGCATTCGACTAATTTGTGGATGCAATAGTAATGATCAATATTCAGATGCAGTCCCATCGTTTCTGCTTTCGCAACTTGCAACATGATTCTTACTAGAGTTGTTTTGCGTCCAAACTTTAGGTACAATCCGTTACAACTTTGCAATCCTTAGGAATGTTGGGACTTCACGTGGTACGCTCTCTTAAACGTACCATTCATCTTCTCCATCTCTATGGTGGCAAGGAAATCTACTTTGATTTAATACGCAACACACTACTACATAGTAGTATATGTCTAACCATTGTTCCAGGATTTAGCGAGGAAGCAGCGAGGACTTAACGAGGAATATTGTCCTCGCAAAATCCTATTTCTCTTGTAGTGAGATAAGGATAAACCTTTGATACATCCTAACTTGGCTCATTTACATCCTTAATTAGAAGGTCACCAGAAAGGACCACCATTTTTTCTTAAGATGTATTTGTAGTTCAAAACGTGGAGTCATGTCATTTGAGTAAAAGGAGAAATTATATGAACCTGTTGTCACAATATGCTCTCAAATCCAATAAATTTTTTAGTACGCACGTTTATTCTAAATTTCATTCCTTCTTCTTCTAAAATGCTTCAATGGTGCTTTACATATAAATCCAAGAAGGGAATAATACAATAATATAATTGTAATATATATGATGTCTATGGAAGTCGAATTTCTGACCTCTCATACAACCATAAAGAGACTTCACCACTGAACCAAGTGATTACAAACAACTCATACTTAAGCCCTTCCCTTAAACAACTAATCATATCTAACCAAACTTCGAACTCTCGATGCTCATTATATTCAAATTTATTATCTCCATAGTTATTTACATAATATATTTGTTAGACGTGTTCCTACATACAAAATACAAGGTCTTCAACAAAACCCATTCCAAAGAAATATGAGTCGGCGCTCGCAAGGTCTGAAGCCCTCGCACCGCCGTCGCCCTTCTGGCAATCTTCGCTCTCTGCTACACAAGGCATCTGATTTCGACTGACTGGCTTTTAAGAGCCGCCTAGTCGAAGACGACTCCTGCAACGATGTGGTTTTTCACCCTCCTCCTCCTCTCAGGTAGGCTAAATCCTCTTCCTCTCCCTCTTCCCCCCGAGCCCAGGTAAGCACCCCAGGGAAGTGCCGCCCTTCTTCTTGTTCTGCCTCTGTCCCTCCCCCATCAGGTTCCTCCTCGGATCCCCTGGGTGGAGTGGAGCGTTTGTGGCTGTTTAGATTTGCTTGCCTAGATCTAACTCGTCTGGCTTCGTTTCATTATGATTCTGATTTTCGGATATGCTTTGGGTCGTCCCCGAACCAGAGGCTGGACCTGGTGTTTGATTTGATCTTTTTATCATCTAGCTTGTCTTCTTGTTGGTCGAACTCTCTTTCTATTTGTGTTTTAGATATGCTTCCGGATTTTGATATTAACATGCTTAGATCTGGTTCATATGCTTATGCTTTTTCGCATCATGTCTCTTTGGTCGATCTCTGTAATAAGCGACATTTGGTTTCTGCTTCTAGCAGAACGTCTACTAGTGATCTTGCATCGCAGGAGCAGAGCAGCTATGCTTCTCCCCTCTTCACCTCTTCAAACACATCTCATTGTCTGAATCTCTCTAAGGATAGCTCTTCTCCCCCGCCTGTTCTCCGGGTGGCGTCTCCCTCGTCGACGGTGAAGCTTTGTGGTTCGTCCGGCGACCGTCAATTCGGCGCTCCTTCTCTGGCCGATGGACTTCTCCGAGGGCGGTTTCTCGAGGTACTGACAATGGTGTCAGATTGTCAAGCAACTCCTCGTCGTCTATGTGGTCTTATACGAGTTATAAACCACCTATTTTTTTAAGCCAACATGAAGCTCATCAATCTTCTTTCTCCGTTAATCACGTGATGATTAACGCTCCTAATATTCACTCTGGAGTTGATTCGGCGACTCCTCTATCGACATGTAATTTTAGCCACCCTCGGGCCAGTCATGCCGACTCTAACATTAATGCTTGCAGTCTTTTCCTCTCTCATGTTTCAAATCCACTGCCTCTTATTTCTTCTTTTCCTGAGGAAGTCTCCTCAAATCTCGCTCCTGCCAGTGGGGTTGCGTGCCATGCGGATAAAATCTCTGACGCAAAGATATACTCTGACATATGTTATTATCACACTCCTCCCTATCCCGCCCTTTCCCCTTCCGTGCGGTGCTTTAGTGGTAACTCCAACAGGTTTTCTATTCTTTCCTCTCCTGCTCCTTCCCCTGCAACTGGCCTATCCCGTCTGTCTGAGATTGCATCAAGACACAGTTCAACTTCCTCTTTCCTTCTTGCAGGAGACTGGTAGGTGGTTTCGAGAGAAAAAAACCTTTTCCCCGTGGGTAAGTTTCTGTCGCGCATCTGGTAAATGTTTTTCATGCGGTCTCTGGGGTCATCAAGCTAAAAAATGTAAATATTTAGGGACTTGTTTTCAATGCAAATCCTCTTCTCATTCTATGGCCATCTGTAAATTCTTTCAGGCCCCACAAGATTCCTCCACAAGGTCTCCTGTTATGGCTGGCCTATCGCCACACTTCCCAATCATTCTACCTCCTTCTGCAGCGGCCTGTGATTACTTTCTGGTTCTCTCGCGGAGTGCTATTGTTACCTCCCACTCCCCCCAACTTTCTAAGGAGTCCATAGTAGAACATATTAAGGCCTACTGGCCTTGTTCGTCTGAGGTAGAGGTACAAGATTTTTCATCTGGTAAATTCCTGTTAGTTTTTCCCTCCCCTCAGATTAAAAATGACTACCTTAACCAATTTGGAGCATCCCTTCAAATGATCTCCGCCTCCTTCACTCCTTCGTCACCGAAGGAAGAAGAGGTATGGCTCCGACTCGAAGGTATTCCTCATCACCTTTGGAATACTGATGTATTCCACCACATGATCTCTAGGTTTGCTGAACTATTGGAAGTAGACTTTACTATGGATTCGACTAAATCCCTGGGTTACTCTAGAGTTAGGGTGAAGATTCATCCTGGAAAGGATATTCCCGATTGCTGTTTTTTTGCTTTTGGCAAACATGTTTATCCCATCAAGTTCCGGAGAAGTTGGGACTTATGTGCCACCAATGCTACCCCTACACCTGTACCCACTGGCCCATTCCCTGCCTGGCCTGCAAAATCTACCCCCTCAGCATCTGGTTCCTCTAGTCTTAACCCTACTCGCAAACCCTTTAAGACTAATAGTGGTTGGAGAGGTGGAAAAGGAAATAAGACTTCTAGGGGTGGAAAAAATGTCTGGACATGATCCATTAGCCCTGCCTCCCAACCTGTTTCTACCTCTACAGGCATCTTACCGACTCCACCCTCTGTTTCCGAGGTAGGCCATGACTTCTCAGTGCAACCTTACTCCCACTCCCCCTCTTCTGAGCCACTGCACATTGAAGATGAAACATCTAAGTTTGTAGAGTTAGAAATTAAGGCACGCAATCTATCCATGGCCAAGTTCAAGAAGGTTCTTGTTGTCTATGACTGTCTAGAGAAAGATGACGTGAATGGTCCTGCTGAAGTTACATACGAGACCCAACCTCCAACTCCAACCTTCCCCCCAGGTATTACTGATGATTCTGCTTCATCTACAATGCAAGATTCTAATACATTCCTTTCTAGGTCTATTTTACCTGATTCTGTCGCTGTTGTTAATGATAATAGTGCAAATAATTTTCTTAACGACACTCTCAATTGGGAGTCCTATGATCAACTCATTGCTTTTTGTAGTATCATTGGAATTTCCTTACAATCCACGGATGAGGCTAAGAACTTTCTTAACTCTATTAGAGTGGAATAGGGACTTCCTCACATTGATTTAAATATTGAATCCAACCTGGCTGAGAACCTAGATTCTCTTTCTCTTTCTCCACCCAATTAATGATCATTAATGCATGGAACATTAGAAGCCTGGGTTCCAGTGGGAAAAAACGAGCTATTAGTAACTTCATTAAAACTAACAAATGCCATGTCGTTATCATTAGTGAGATTAAATTAGAGACTTTTACTCCATATGCCCTTAGACAGCTAGGAGGAGGTTTATTAAATCAATGGTCCCTTATTCCTTCTCTAGGGGCTTCTAGGGGACTTCTCAATGATTGGAATGACAGATTTTTTAAGCTGTTGAACACAATTCCTTCCACACACTGCCTCTCTATTAATTTCACTAGCCTTTCAGATGGTCTGGATTGGTGGCTCACAGGGGTATATGGGCCCTACGATCCAATTCAGAAACCAGAATTCCTTGGGGAATTAGACTTTTTAAGCAAAAAGGTGAATTCCTTTTGGGTCATTGCGGGAAACTTTAACCTCACCAGATACTCACATGAACACTCCACTAAGTGCGGCATTTCATCTATTATGAGACAATTCAATACCTTTATTGATAGTCATTTCCTGGTGGATTTCTCTCATACTAATTCTAAATACACTTGGTCTAATATCCAAATGCCCCCTATCATGCTTAAATTGGACAGATTTCTTGTCTCCATGGATTGGGCTAATTCTTCTCCTAACTCTTTGTGTTTGGGCCTGACCAGGGTAGTCTTTGATCATATACCCATCTTTCTTAACACCACTTCTCTAGACTGGGGGCCTACCTCATTTAAATTTTACAAATCCTGACTTCTTTTTGAGGGATTCAGCTCTTTCATTGAAGCCTCTTGGTACAGTTCCCTTAACATTTGTACCGCTTCCTCTCCTGTAACTAAATTTGCATACAGGCTCAAACAACTTAAGAAACAGATTATTGGCTGAATTAGGTCGGTAAGAAAGGTTAGATGTAGCAGTCTACTTTCCATTGAATCCCGAATTGCCCATTTAGACTTTCTAGCTGAATCCCAACTGTTAACTGCAAATATTCTGTCTGAGAGAAGAAACCTTCAGTCAGAACCTTTCTCTTTACTCCAAGAACAAGAGGAATATTGGAAGCAAAAGTCTAGAATTCAATGGCTTAAAGAAGGGAATTTAAACACATCTTTCTTTCACAATATGGTCAATAGCAGAAGAAGAACCAATACTATTCACTCTCTTAAGATAAGGAAAAACATTACTTTCTCTCCTCCCACCATTTCCAAGGAACTAAAGAACCACTTCACTAGACAATTCAATAAACCCATAAGCACCTGTCCTGAATTGAATTGGGATACCTTAATCCCAACTAAAATTCAGAATCCCTTGGACTTGGAAGCTGCATTCTCCTTGGGAAATTCACAGGAATTTGTTGCTCCTACCTAGAGACAAGGCTCCTGGACCTGATGGCTTTCCAATCTTCTTTTCCCAACAATTCTGGGACATTCTCAAAGAAGATATCTTGGAGGTTTTTAATCATCTGTTTTCTTCCACAGAAACAGACTTTCTTCAACATATTAATCAAACTTTTATTACACTTATCCCTAAGCTGGAAGGGGCACAATGCATAAAAGATTTCTGGCCTATTAGTTTGCTGAATAGCTTATATAAAATTATTTCTAAAACTTTGGCTTCCAGGCTCTCCCCTGTCTTAGACAAAATCATTGACAACTCCCAATGTGCCTTTATCCCAGGGAGACACATTGGGGACTGTTTCCTAGTAGCTCAGGAAACATTACACTTCATGAAGGTGTCTGGCATTCCTGGTTATCTCTTGAAATTGGATTTTGAGAAAGCTTTTGATAATGTTAACTGGGATTATTTATTGGATTCTCTTTCTTGTTTAGGCTGTGAACCTACATGGATTAATTGCATAAAAATGTGCATTACACATGCCAGATTCTCCATCTTACTTAACGGTTCCCTTAAAGGGTTTTTCCCTGCCTCCAATGGTCTTAGGTAAGGTGACCCGTTGTCACCTCTCCTTTTCATTACTGTCACACACATTCTAAATAGAATGCTTTCTCTTGTTGTGGAATCCAAGCTGATATCTAGCATCCAATTTCCTAATGGTAACCCTAATATAATGAACATTCAGTATGCAGATAACACTATTTTATTTCTGTCTGCATGTGAGGACAACATAATCAATATTAAGAGGATTTTGTGTTGCTTTCAGTATTGCTCTGGTTTGAAAATTAACTTCCATAAGTCTTCCCTTATTGGCATAGGTGTATCAAGTCCACTCATCACTAGATCTTCCCAAATATTGGGTTGCAATACTTCTCTTTTGCCTATAAAATATCTGGAACTTCCCCTATAGGAGGGCAACCTACAATGACTGGTCTCCGTCATTGAAAAAATCTCTAAAAAACTTTCTTTTTGGAAGGCAAAACAATTATCTCTTGGAGGAAGATTAACTTTGGTTAATTCTGTTCTCTCAGCCATACCCACTTACTATTTATCTGTGTTATACATCCCTGCAAAGGTTGTTAAAGCCATTGATAAATATAGATCCAGATTTCTTTGGAAATCCTATTCCTCCTCTTCCTCTATTGGTCATTTGGTTAAATGGGATACACTTTGTAGACCAAAGCATCAACATGACTGGGGAATTATAAATATTAAAAATTTTAATTTGGCTCTCAAATCTAAGTTACTTTGGCAGCTATTTTCCAACACTTGCTTTCTCAAGTGGAAAGACCTTCTTAAAGCAAGATACTTTGCTAGGAACTGGCCTGAGGCTCTCCTCAATACATCCTTAAGCAAGTCCTCACCCTTATGGCAAGAATTGAAAGTATGCCACAATTTAGACAATTGTTGTACCAACCTTCAAGTTCAGAATGGTTGGAGCATAATTTCCTGGGAAAGTAAATGGTGGAATGGGGCAAGACTTAAACATCTCCTTCTTGACCTTTTCCTATTGGCTAAAAATAAGAAGGCCTCTCTTGTCAAGACAATTGAGACCTTTAGAGTTGATTTTGGCTATTTATTTGCTAACCCTCACTCTCTAGCACATACTACAGACATTCAGGAACAAGCTGATCTTCTTTTAGAAATTTTGTCTAACCTGAACCTTCGTACTAAGGATGATATCTTACAATGGAACTCCTCAAATCATATGTTCTCAGTGAAATCATGTTACAATTTTATCATTAATAATGGACTTAGATTTCGGCACCATGACCTTATTTGTTGAAAGTTAAAATCTTCTCTTGGCTGGTGCTCTATGACAAAACTTGACTAAAGTAAATCTATGTAAAAGGGACTAGATTGGTCCTGAAAATTATATTTTTTGCAATACAAATAAAGAAACTATTACTCATTTATTCATACATTGTCCTTTTTTCTATTTCCATTTGGAGTGCATTTACTCAAGGATCTCTTTACCCTGTTGTATTTTCTATTGATGATCTATTTACATATTCTCTTCCCCTCAAACTTGTCCTGCCTACTAAAGGATGTTACACTCTGTTTCAAATCATTCTGTGGGCTATTTAGAAGGAAAGAAATAACCGCATTTTTAGAAGGATTTGTAAAAGTTCAAATATGTGTATAAATGAAATTACTTCTCTTATTCATGGTTGCGTAGATGTTATGGCTTCAGGTTTTGATAAGGATGACGTCCTCTGCTCTATCACTTCCTTCCAGCAAACTCGCGAAGCCTAGCTTACTTCGACTGGCTTACCAACCTACAGGGATGCAAATCCATCTAAACTCTACTCTGCTCCAATGGATGATCGTCCAATTGATGACTAACTTCCTGTTAGTCGTTTCTTATTGGAAAATTCTATTTTTTGGACATTAAAACTTTATTTGATGGTCTGTGTTGGTCGATATGATTTTTTGAATTGACAGTCCAACTTTGGAGGACTGTATCAAACATTACATTTTATACTCTCTTGTTTTCCCTGAATTTGTTGGCCCGAGAGACTTATATATCACAGCTTACCGTTAACAAAACAAAAAACAAAATACAAGGTCTTTGAACATAGGACAATATGAGTATATATGACCAAGATACTTCATATTCTTCTGAAATAAAATTTAGAACACAAATATAATGGCTATTAATCTATAAGTCTACAACACACTTATTCGATAATTTCAGAATTTATTTAGTTGTTGGTTAACACGTTGAATTTTACAAGGAATGAAATTTACAACAAATTACCTTTAGATGAAGGGGATGATGATGAATAGTTTCCATGAAAATTTGACCAAATGGAATGTATGATGTAGTAGTTCGATCCATAAGGTAATGGAATGTGTAACATTGGTAATTCACACTATCAATAATTTACACTACCAGTGGTCCAGTACTCGTATAACCCACACTTCCAAATATCAAATAGTTGTCATACTGATAACGTAATCAACCAAGTAATTGAATAATATGTCATAATCAAGATAACTACGTAGGTTTCAAACAAAGCAAGTACATACACTATATAGTAATCACAATTAACTAAATTCACAACAGGATAATAATACTAATCTACCAACTAACCAAAAGTCTAACTAAACAAATGTAATCAAGCAATTAAACAAGTGGGCATTAGCAAACAAATAAAATGGAAACTACAATGTTAGTCATTAGAATTAACTTTTTTTAGGAAAGTTTGAAGGCACAAATGACAATAAAATGGAAGAATAATTTAGTAATTTTCATCTTAAATTGGTAAGCTTAAACTTTAGCATTCTGACACAAGAATGATACAAGGTTAACCTTCATCCATATACACAGAAGGTTTCATGGCAGTATATCATTTCTTTTTTCTTTTTTTTTGATGGAGATAACATGTTTTCTTTGTAAACGGGATTTTTACCGGAAACTGTCATAATTCAAGAAAGAGAGAAAGCATAATTTGAAGAAAGAAATATCTTCATGAAAAAACAACTGATTAAATAACTGAGAATACCCACATTAGATTTAAATAACCAATTGAATGATGGGAATTTACATTTTACTGATATTTGTCATTTCTTAAATTACAATAAGTACATATTTACAAGACAGGCATTAATATACACTTCTAATTCTTCCATTATTGAAGTACCCTATGACTGAAGATATTTTGCTCCTGCTTTATATCAAAGAAAGCCGTAAAAACTCGAGATTACATGAGCACTCTTTCTTGGTTTGTTTGGGAAGCTGCCATGTTACGCATCATCCAAAACATAAACCTATTTCTTCAAAAACATTGTGAAGGTTACTCAATACCTTGGTAAATCCTCTACCAAATTGTCATGCTGAGGGAGCACTCTTCCGCTTGTAATGCTTTTACAGCAATAAACTATCTCCGGTTCTTTAACTCAGCTACAACCTTAGTCAATGGACTAAACTTTCGATGATTGAACTCCCTACTAAGGTGGGAAGCAAATGCACATACCACCAAGCCTCAAATTCCTAGATCAAATGATGGCCAAGTAATGGAAGTTAGAGTTGGCTTTGCTGTGATAGTCATGGAACTTCTGGACTGCACCTTTGGTGAAAGTAGCTTGCATCGCAAATGTTCAGAAGCTTCAACTTCCAAAGCATCAAGATCAAGATCCTTGTAGAAATCATCATCACAAAAGACATCAGAATTAGGGTCCTGTTGCTCAGGTTGGACATGAAGAGGAACCTTACTCGCATTATCTGATTGAAAGAAATTGACTGATGTCATGTTGGCTACAATGTTTGTATTAACAAAAGTTAATTTCCTTTTCCTGCTCTCCAATGTGCTTGAATCTCTTTGGATGTTACTAGTTTCACTTGCTGAGGCCAAATTAGGAAACTTTTCAGAGATAGACAGGTGATTTATAAAACCTAGATCAGTAGATTGATCCGTACATTTCATGCAATTTTGAGGAATTTGTAGAGATTTATTACTCTCTTCAGAGTCACACATCCCAGTTACAGTAGTCTTTGCAGAAAAAGATTCATGATTAGAAGAACTTCGATAGGCTGGTGGAGTTTCCAGAGAATTTTGTGTAAGCAAAGAACGCCTAAAAAACATTTCATCATCAGACATCATTCCAATTTTTTCAAGAAATGATAACATTGCATGCAGTTGTATCATTACCCAAAGGATGAGTAGAAAGTTAACAGGCTTATCGATGGGATCATATTTGATACTACATCAGAACAATGCAATCAGACAACCGTAAAAGAAGAGGAAAAAACAATTATATCTAATTTCTATAAATTCTAACTTTCTAAGTGTAGTATATTTCTCTGAAACTATGCCTAAGCCTGACAATACTTCCTAGAAGTAAAAGGAAAGTGCATAAACCATTCAGAAGTACCTAAACTATGGTTCTCAACTTTCCAATTTCAAAAACCTCCAACTGGAGAAGACAAGATCCAAGATCATGATATTGGTTAAAAACCTACTCTTATACGTATTGTGAATTAAGCTTTCAATTGTACGACAGATGCTCACTGGTTCAGAGGATGACGTTTCAAAACAATAATATTAGTGTTTACTGGCAGATGTTTGAAATAGAGACATCATATTCTTAAAAAATGTATTTATCAGTGTAGAATGCCAGATATTATAGATGATAAAAGATGAAAGGTCGTTCTTCTCTGACCTGTAAAACGCCATCATATCGCCACTATTTTCTGCCTGTGTACTTGCTTCATAAAGGCTCACTCTATCATCAATGAAACTATCATTAAAATTGAATGTGTTCTCATCTTTGTCATCTTCCTCGTCATCTGATGCTTCTGCATCTGAAGATACCCTGGATAGAAATAATAAAGGATGGAAATAAAAAGGTCACCATGGTTATTCTTGAACGCAAAAGCAGAATACTTCTTTTTGCCAGGTCTACGGTAAACTTGCAACATGAAAAGCCAGATTTTTGTGTTTCAGCAAGGCCATGAGAAATGAAAACATGAATGTTACATAGATCTAATAAAAGTTCTTACTCAGCTTCCTCTTCAAAGAAGGATTTTGTGGTGATTGTTTCCCTGTCACCTGCACAAAAAATATAGTTCTGAGCGAGCTACAACAACATTAAATGTTTAGTAATTGCAATTAAATCTGCAAAGGAATCTTCAACCCTCAAAACAGTAAGTTATGCTTACATGCATCCAGCTACAGTTGATCAGACAGTCTTCTAAGAATAACAAATGAAAATCTGAGCAAGAGTGAAAACAATTGCATAAAGTTAAAAAGACTTACATCTTCTTCTATCATGGAAGCTACAGTTTCTCTTTGCATGGGAGTGTGTTGTCTGAGCCATACCCACATCTTTCTCAGTACTCATACAAGGAAAATTTTCAGCATCGTTCTGTTTGCGTAATCGTTTATATCTAGGCACCTGCTCAACAGACTTATTAGCTTCTTCAGAATTTGGCTGCCAATCATCACTTATGCGATCACTATTGCCACAACTGTGCACACTAATTTCCTTCTCAATTGGACTTCGTACTTTCTCAGACGGAGTAGTGCATAAATGGCCATTGTCGTATGAAACATGACCTTGATTATGAAATCTAGAACTTTTTCCCTGAGCATTTGATAGTTTTGTCAATGCCTCATTGAGCAGAACTGTACTATTATTTACAACCACTGAAGGACATTCTTTGAGTGACTCACAATTTTCAAAGCCATGGTTGAAACTAGAAGAGACTGGACAGTCAGATTCAGCAAGACACTGGTCAAGTTCAATAATAGGAGATTCTGGGACAACACCATTTTCAATATACTGAGTAATTCGTGGACTCAAGTCCATGTGATTTATGGCCTTATTTGTTGCAGGCATGACAGAAGAATTATCTTCTGACATAAAGATTTTTACTTTATTAATTGGTGTTTGAAGCATGATCCCCACCTTTCCTTCAGATTCTTCCTTGAATTGCAGTTCATGACCACATGGTTGACAGACCAATTTACCTTTAATGTCCATAAATTTCGATTTAGAATTATCACCTAGCTCTAAAGCGTCCTGAGCCAGATCACCTTGTAGAGTATGATGGATATCCGATGCCTCATATGAACAAGCAGCTTTCTTTTCGCTTTGCAAAGATATGTCTCTGAACTCTGCCAAAAGAATTTTGGAATTTGAAACTCCTCTTAAAGGAAGAGCGGGAACATGAGTGATTGAAACCTTTCCAAGAGCACCAACAGAAACAAAATTTGAACCAAAGAGAAACTGGTGAAAAGGGGCTTCTTGAGCGGCAACATCTGATTTACGAATCTTGGCTTTGTCATTTGAATCTATGAGTACATCTTGATGGACAGCAAGCAAATTTGCATCTGGAGAAATGTCAGGTAGCATGAGATAATTCAATTAGATAGCTTCCTAACTAACAAAGAACAAAAGAGACTGATAAAACAGAAGGGGAAAGTTAGATTATCTACACTTTTAGTATTACTAAATTTTCCATTCTATGAGTACTTTTAATGAGATCTTGCTTATCGCTCAAAAAGAAGGAAAAAAACTTCAAGATATGAAATAGATCCTGATTAATAAGTAAATGCCAAACAATAAAAAGTTAAAATAGAACACCAGTATTATAAGAATATAGTATTCACAAATTTCGACCCTCGTCTGTGAAATAAGTGTAGTATTATAATATAACATGAAGTCAAACTCCAAGAAAATTTTAGTTATTCACAACCACTAAATATCTAGTTTTCAACTAGATATTTATACCACAAAACCTAATTCAACTTCTAAGCTATAGTAAAAGACAATAAATGATACCTTTTCTACAATTTCCATCGAGTGGCAGTGTGAAACCCTTTGAGGCCTGACTAGAGCAATCTTTGACCTGAAACCACATAAATCAAATATGGTGTAAACTTAAATATCCTAAAAGAGAATACATTTTCAGCTTCAGCATAGATGGTCTAACCTCAATTGAAAGAACTTTATTTTCTTTAGGAGAGGGTAATACTTGAAGACGTTGTATAGCATTGACAAACATTTCTTTCGTTTTCAACGAGTGGCTTACTCTATATGTTCTGGAAAAGAGGGCCTGAAAACGGGGAAATGCAATAAGAGATGGTTTCCATGTACTCTCGCTGGAATGACCGAAGTACCGAACAACCAAATCCTTTTCCTTGGCTGTCATCTTGTTTGAAAGTGGGGATTTGTAAATAGAGTCATCTTTTGCTGCTTTTCCACGAGGAACAAACTTATCAATTGAAAATTCAACCATTTGAACTTCTGGCTTGTAAATATGAGGGACCTGAAAGAATTTTATGTTAACAGTCAGATACTGAAAGCATTTGACAGAATTAACCACAACAGCAGATACCCTCACCATTCTAGGACTAGGATAGAAAAGAAATTTGTTCTCAAGCATTTGCTTCTTTATACTTTTGTTAGTTGCCTGCTTTCTCTCATACCCCTTTAGCTCAGGTCCTTCACACGCTAAAATTAGTATCACTAATTAAAGAAATTCCAACGATGTCGCTGGCTGCATGGTAAACACTAAATAGACCATCCAATTCATAGTGATAGCAATGGACTTTACGCGTATGAAATAGTGATTTCTATTATTACATGAAAGAAGTTAAAGCAAATTTCTCAAGGATATCTACTCTCCCGTCACGCTTCCTTCCAGTCCTTCCCATGCGCTGGGTCATTCTCACAGATGACACATTGGCATCAAAGCAAATTACAAGGTCCACTTCCATGATATCCAGACCTTCTTCTGCTATTGAGGTTGCAATGATGACATTGTATTCACCTGAGCGAAACTTCTGCAAAGTATAAAGTAAACAAGAATTATAAACTAACAACCATGACAAAGTGGACACTGCGGTCCAAGTAAAAAGAAGAAAGATGTGGGTCCATGATGAGATGTCTAGGCAAGAAGTTGACCCTTACCCACGAATCAGACTTCAAATGTGAGTGCACATGAACGCATGTATATGTAAGAAATGTGGAAGTTTCACAGGATTTTAAAAATCTCAAGTGGGTTTATATTGATAAGCGGGCAGCATGTTATAAAACTAGGAGAAAGCAATACATGTAATGGAGTTGTCAATAGGTTATATTGTGCTATTTAGTCAAACAAGTTGTGATTTTTGTTAAGGAGGTAGTGTTCAGTGTCAACTTATTTTCAACTAAAATCCAGTAAGGCTTGACATCATCTAGAATTTCTATTAAGAAATATCATGCTTAAAAAATAGCAGCATTTATTGCCAAAATAGGAAAGAAAGGGAGCAATTTTGCCCTGAATTGCCCTGAATATGCAATGCTCATTATTACACAGAGAAAGTACAATTATTGTAATGGCCCTTAAATTATGATTTACAGTAATGGCCATAGAAAATATAAAACTACCCTATATATTCAATCCTGTACAAACTATCCTAAAATAGAAATCCAAACATGGAAACTGAAAATAAATCTTGTAAACAAAATTATTCTAATCTGGGAATCCAAACATAGAAGCCCTATTATTTCTATCATTTAATTGATATATTAAGTTCAAACTACCTACTAATCCCCAAACTTTGAACATCACCTGTCCGGATGGGCTGGAAAATTTCTAGCATTCAGGGGCAAAGTCACAATAGTCTCTGTTGTTCTATGAAATCTCCCCATTTATTATCTCTCGATTTTCAAGATTTCTATTGTTATGAGAGAAAAACTAAAAGACTCTCTATTGATTAGTGAGGAATACATATATATAGGTATTAGACACCCCATAAATATATAGATATCCAATAATCCGTTTAACTACAAAACATATCCTCACTTATTCTAACACTCCTCAAATTAGAACATACATATCAACCATGCCCAACTTGTTACATAGAGACTCAAACACACCCACTGCAAGACCTTTGGTGAACATATCTGCTAGTTGCTCTGAAGAGTGCATATATGGAATAGATATAACTCCATTCATAACTAGATCTCTCACAAAGTGATAGTCAACCTCGATGTACTTTGTTCTTTCATGAAAGATGGGATTGTTTGCGATAAAGATCGTAACTTAATTATCACACTTCATAGACATAGGTACCTCAACATCACACCCAAGCTGCTCAAGCAATGACTTCACCCACATCATCTCACACGTAGTCTGAACTATAAACCTGTACTCCGCCTCTGCACTAGACCTGGACACCACATTTTGTTTCTTGCTCCGCCAAGTGACTAAATTGCCACCCACATACGTACAAAAATCGGATGTGGATTTTCTATCACCTGCATATCCTAAATCTAAGTAGGCCTCAATTCTGATGTGATTATTTTTCCTCTATACCAGACCCTTTCCTGGTGCCACTCTCACATAAGATAAGACCTGAAGAGCACCTGTCTAGTATACCCTCCTAGGCTCATGCATACTCACTCAGAAGACTGACTGCATAAGAAATATCAGGTCGCGTCACCGTCAAGTAAATGAGTTTGCCAATCAGCCTACGATATTGACCAGGATCCTCTAATAGCTCTGAGCTGCTATCCTAAAAAGATGGCGACTACTCGATAGGGGTGCTTTTTGGTTTGCATCTCAGAAGGCCTGTCTCCTCTAAGAGATCTAATACATACTTCCTCTGTGATAGAGTCATCCTACCATGTCCATATGCAAACTCGATCCTCAGAAAATAACGAGACTTTCCCATGTCTTTGGTCACAAAGTGTCTGTGAAGATGAGCCTTTACCTCTGTAATTCCTTCTGTATCACTCCCAGTTACTAGAATGTCATCCACATATACAGCCAGTACGACACATCCACGACCTGTGCGCCTATAAAACACTGAGTGGTCTACTTCACACCTCTGAAAGCCACCATCAAGTACCACCTGGCTAAACTTCTCAAACCACGCCCTGAGACTTTGCTCTAGCCCATAGATAACTTTCTGTAATCTACATACACAATCCTTCCCCTAAGCAACGTACCCCGGAGGCTGCTCCATCAAGACTGTCTGTAACACCCCGAACCCGGGCACGCTACCAAACAATAGCATCACAAGCCTAATTACACAAATTACAGAACAAAAGACTGTAACCAAGGCTCACCTCTAGAATCTCGATGCGCGGCTAGAAACTCCGATTCCTGCATCGGAAACTGGCTGCACGCGGTCCGCACCTGAAACACACACAGCACGTGTGAGTGACATCTAAGTCACCCAGTACGCGCCCCCAAAACACCCAACCACAAGTAAGTACAATAAACCAAAGAAAACTCGTTTCTCAATATAAGAAAATTTAGTTTTAATCTTAGAAAATCACTTCCTTATTAAACCACACTTGGGATTCATTCCCAAAAATCAAATTCATTTCTTAACAAAAATCATCACTTTTGACCTCAATCCCAAACCAGGCTTTTTCAAAAGCCACAACTTCCCCATTTCTCAAAACATGTGGAAATTCACCAAAAACCACTTTCGAAATCCTTTTTGGAATTCATTTTCATTTTCCAAAAACCAAACCATTCAAAACATAGGATTCTTCCCAAAACACATTTTCTGACCAGTTCCAG
>JAMKQA010002932.1:0-32965 GCA_024699735.1 Posidonia australis
TACATGGAATAAGGAGAAGCCATTTATGACATCAAAGCTTTTTTTGATTTCAAGCCAAAGGGGAGATGATCTGGAGTTGGAAATGTTAAGAATTGCTCTAAGCCCCCTTCTAGATGAGTATTTAGCTTTAATTATCTCTTTCTATTTCAGTGAGTAGTCATTTGATAAGTATTGCTACAGTAATTTACATTTCAATGCCATGTTGAAATTCCTTAAGCTGATAATACCCCATCCCTTTTGTTCCTTGGATCTACATAAAGATTTCCATTTAACCAAGTGACAAGCTGAGGAAGAGGATAAAGAGTTCCATAGAAATCTCGATCTGAGTTTGTCAATTTCTTTCTCCACACTGGTTGGTAGATGTAATACAGATAAGTAGTAAGTGGGTATAGCAGATAGCACTGCATTAACCAATGTGAGTCTACCCCCAAGTGATAGCAACTTTGCCTTCCATAGTGACAGCTTATTTGAAATTTTTTCAATGACTGGCAACCAGTCACTGTGATTGGGTTTTCTGTAATGAAGAGGAAGACCCAGATATTTTATGGGTAGATTCTCAATTTGACATCTAAGGATTTGGGAGGCTCTCTGGATAAAGGAATCCTGAATCTTAATTCCAGTGATAGAGGATTTATGGAAGTTTATTTTTAATCCTGAAACAATCTGGAAACAACATAGTATTCTTTTAATATTTATAAGATTTTCCTCAGAGGCCTGCAGAAAGAGAATGGTATCGTCTGCATATTGGATATTCATTATGTTTGGCCCATTGTTTGGTAGCTGAATCCCAGAGATTAGATCATTTTCCAGTGCTAAAGCTAGCATTCTGTTTAAGACATGTGTGGCCACAATAAATAGCAATGGAGATAGGGGATCACCTTGTCTTAATCCATTCGTGGATTTGAAAAAGCCTTTTGAGGAACTATTCACTAGTACTGAGAAACTGACAAATGATATACACATTTTTAACCAAGTGAGCCATTTTTGTCCACATCCTAACCCTTTCAGGGTTTCTAACAGGAATTCTCAGTTAACATTATCAAATGCTTTCTCGAAATCAAGTTTGAGAACAAGTCTCAGAATTCCATTAAGTTTCATGTGGTGAATAGTCTCTTGAGCCACAAGGAAGTAATCTCCAATGTACCTCCTAGGGAGGAAGGCACACTGGGAGTTATCAATGACTTAGTCGAGGACAGGAGAGAGCCTTGATGCTAAAGGTTTTGCAATGATTTTATATAGGCTATTAACTAAGCTAATAGGCCTGAAGTCTTTGACTTGTTTGTTACCTTCTTTCTTTGGTATAAAGGCAATAAATGTCTGGTTAATGTGAGCTAGAAATTCAAGATCAGCAGAGTTATAGAGATTTTGGAAGATATTTAAAATGTCTTCTTTCACCATTTCCCAAAAGTGTTGAAAGAAATATAAAGGAAAGCCATCAAGGCCTGGGGCTTTCTCCCCAGGTAAATAGCCAACATTTCTGTGAATTTCATCCATTGTGAACATAGATTCCAAGAGATCTGGATTTGGGATTTTGATGGACACTAAAGAATCCCAATCAAGAGGGGGAATTGTTCTGCTAGGTTTGTTAAATTGTCTGCTGAAATGGTTTTCAATCTCCTTAGAGATAAGAGAAGGGGATTGCTCTGGAATACCATTGATATTTAGAGAATGTATAGTATTTGTCTTTCTCCTCTGTTTTACCATATTGTGAAAGAATTTTGTATTCAGGTCACCTTCTTTGAGTCATTGAATCCTGGATTTTTGTTTGCAATAAATTTTTTGTTCTTGTAGCAGAATAAAATGTTCCTCTTCAAGTGCTTTCAATTTATCTTGAAGGATGATCTGATTTTCCTTCCAATGGTGAAAGAATTAGTAGTTTGGCGTGTCTCCCTTTTTATTTTATCTCCAACTTTTGGAAACTTGGAACAAGTTCGAGTACACGTGGAAACTGGGTAGCCAAATGACGATCTTCTTATTGTAATAATCTGTGGAAGTAGACAAACGGCAATCTTCTTTTCGTTATCAATGTAAGTTTCCTTTTGTGAGCAATATGCAACAATTCCAGACAATTGATCAATAAAATAATACTAATACTAATAATAATAATAATAATAATTCAGGCAATCTGTGGTTATAGACATCCTCTAGAACCTCGATTATTTATGTTGATTGTTAACAGTAGTTGCTGCCTCCGACCTTTGTCGGTTTTAAAGAACTGTTTTGACGGAGTGGACGTTACATGGATGGAGGGCCTTTCAATATTTAAGTAATAAAATTAAGATTGAACTAAATGAAAGAATAAGACGAAACGAAAACCACAGAAGTATCACAGAGCCTTGCTTTCTTTGACCATATGTAATCAGGCCTCGTTACTTAATATTACTTGATTTTACATAGGATTTCTTAAAATAGTATTAGAGTCGAACGATGTCCAGTCATTTACTTCACCAATTAACAATATATTTATATATCCAGTTGTTGTTATACAATAAGATCTTAGTTAGAGGGTACGTTAGGTAATCAAATGAATGATACATCCGGCGAGCTATCTTGAACATCTAGTGAAATTAGATGGTTCAGACTCCAACACAACCATTAGATAATATTCATTATTGGGGTCCAGAATTCTTGCTTGGCTTGCAAAATAATATAGGAATTACGAAAAGAATCATATCAAAGATGTAAGAATCCAAAAGAGTATCATAAGCTCCTACCTTATTGTATTCTAATGTTTTTCAGTCTTTACCATATCGAGCCTTCTAGTTAAAATTTGTGGCTCCTTTTTTTTGGTAACGTTTAATAATATTATATTAAATTCTTGGCTAGAAATACATCACAAAGAACCAAAGTAAGTCAAAAATATTACATGAGCCAAGGGTCACAGAAAACCGTAAAACAAAATTCAACCACCCCTAAAGTTCAGAGTCAGCAAATATCTAAGAAGTTTAACAAAATTACAACTTTAATTTAGAAGTAGTCCGCATAATCTGATTAAGAAGATATTAATCAAGTAGTGGTGTCTTCATTGGAGTTATGAAGAGAGGAAGGCGGCTCAACAAAGACAGTAACAGAGGTAGTAGGAGGATGAGGCATCAGATTGCTGATAGAAGATGCTGCATTGTGTGGTTGGTCAATGTTCCATGAGTTTTGCATGTTTGTAATTGATTGAAGCAACACTTCTTTTTCAAAACCTGAATCCAAATTTTTTATCCAATAATATATAAGAGAGATAATATCGAATATAAGAGACTTACAAGAAGTTGTTTTATTATAGAAAGTTCTATTATTTCTTTCCTTCTAAAAACTCCAAACCACAACAGGAATTAGGATATTCCACCCAATTTCATATAAGTCAAAGATACTCATAGGTCTATATCTGAACAAGTCCTCAATATGACAAAAAACCGAATACAAAGGGTTGTTAATGAAAAAATTCCATACTGTTGTTGTAAAAGAACAATGTATAAAAAGATGAGAAGTAGTTTCACAATAATTTTTACACATTATGCATAAATCTCGCCCATTCCATCCTTTTTTCCTCAGATTTTCTTTAGTTAGAATCTTATTTAATAACAATAGCCAAATAAAGAGTTTAATCTTAAATGACACCTAGGCCTTTCATATCATCTTGTATAAATGAAATCTGATGCCACTATTATTGATAACTTTATAACATGAATTAACAGAGATTATATACTTAGCAGTTCGGTTCCAATATATTTTATCTGTGTCCAATTGCAACTGAAACTCATTCAGCAGTTCAGCAAGCTGGTCTGCTTGTGTCTAAATAACATGTAAATCACCAGGAGGCTCAGAAATGCAATTGAAATTAAATAAAACCTGGTAATCAGCCCTCTATAGCTCTATTAACTTCTTAACAAATGGCTTTTATGTTTAGCAAGGTTATATAACTCAAGAAATTTAAGTTTTTAGAGGAACACCATCTATCCATTTATTTTCCCAAAAGATTGTGTTCTCACCATTACAAACTTCATATCTAGTAAAACATTTAATAATATTGAAACAAGCTTTTAATTCTTGCCAAATTGGAAAGCACTTTTCCTTCTAATGTATTAAGAATAGCTCTTGGCCAAGATCAAGAGAAGTATCTGGCTTTTAACAAAGTAGGCCATTTCAAATTGGGTGTGCAAGACAGCAATTGCCATAAAAGCTTACATTTAATGACCAAATTAAAATTTCTAATATTAATAATGCCTCAACCCTTATGTTCTTTAGGCCGACATAAAACTAACCATTTCACTAGATGATATTCCTTATTATTGGGGAAGGTAGATTTCCAAAGAAGCCTACTCCTAAGATGGTCAATTTCATATTTAACTCTTGAAGGAAGGTACAATACAAATAGATAATAGATTAGAATTGTAGATAAAACAGAGTTAACAATGGTTAATCTTCCACCCAAAGAAAGAAATTTTGCCTTCCAAGATGATAGTTAGTTTGAAATCTTTTCGATGACCGGTGCCCAATCCTTACATGTAGCTTTTCTATGATGCAAAGGGAGTCTAAGATAAGTAATTGACAAATCTACAGCTTGACATCCTAAAATGTCACAACAGTATTTCAATGATGTCCTAGAAACACCAACACCAATGGAAGATTTTTGGAAATTTATTTTAAGTCCAAAACAAGTTTGAAAAAAGCAAAGTATTCTTTTAATGTTCACCATATTATTTTTATCAGTAGAAAGAAAGAAGATGGTATCATCGACATATTAAATATTAATCACATTTTGGACCCCCATTTGGAAGTTGAATTCCAGAAATAAGTTTTTTGTTTGTAGCCAAAGATAACATTCTATTCAGAATGCGGGAAACTACAATAAATAGGAGAAGAAAAATGGAATCACCTTGCCTAAGTTCATTAGAAGCACCAAAATATCCCTTAGGGAACCCATTCGCAAGTATGGAAAACTTAACTGAAGAGATACACATAGTAATCCAGGAAATCCATTTGTTACCACAAGCAAACTCCCTATGTGAATTGAGTAAAAAGCCCCAGTAAATATTATCAAATGCTTTCTAAATATTCAATTTAAGAATAAATCCAGGAATATTGGCAACTTTCATGTAATTTAAGGTTTCTTGTGCAACCAGAAAGCAGTCACCAATGTATTTTCCAAAAAGGAAGGCACATTAGGAATCATCAATTATATCATTAAGGACAGGAGTAAGTTTAGTAGACAAACATTTAATAATGATCTTATAAGTGCTATTGAGCAAACTGATTGGCCTATAGTCTTTAATACATTGAGCACCTTCCTTTTTTGGAATTAAAGTGATAAAAGTTTGATTAATTGGCTTAAGGAAATCAGGATCTAGAGATAGGAATAGTTTTTGAAAGATTTCTAGTAGATTAGATTTCAGAGTTTCCCAAAACTTTTGGAAAAATACTATCGAGAATCCATCTAGGCTAGGAGATTTATCCCTTGAAAGGTCAAATACACTCTTTTTGATTTCTGCTAAGGTAAATTCTTTCTCAAGAAGATCAGGATTAGGGATTTTTCTTGGGAGCAGGGAATCCCAGTTCAGAGAGTCCATGAACCTTGTCTTCTTATTGAATTATTGAGTGAAGTATTTTTCAAGCTCAAGGTAGATTAGAGTAGGAGAAGTCAGGAAGGTATCATTGACCTTAAGAGAGGAGGGAGTGTTGAATCTTCTACGACACTTAATCATATTATGAAAGAAAGCTGTATTCAGATCACCTTCCTTTAGCCATTGTATTCTAGATTTTTGTCTCCAGTAGACTTCTTGTTCTAAAAAAAGGCTATGATGTTCAACTCTAAGCTTTTTCTTGAGTTCCAATGTGTCATTATCTAATGCATAAGATTAAGACATATGATCTATAATCATGATTTGTGATTCAATGGATGCTAATCTCTTTCTTCTCTCTTCCCTAATGGGAGTGACCTAAGCTTTGATATGTCTCTTAAGGTCTTTGAGTCTAAAAGCAAAATTTGCTAGGAGAGAATATAAGTTGAAATTGATGTCTGAGTTTGTCTAACAGTTAATGATAAAATTATGAAATCCCTCAATGCATAATTAGGACTTATAAAATTTAAAAGGGGTAGGCCCCCAGTCTCTAGGTTTAGTGTCAAGTGAAATTGGAATATAGTCCAAGACAACCCGAGCCTTACCAACATATAAGGAGTCAAGGTAAAAGTTTGACCAATTGGAAGAAACCAGGAATTTGTCTAATTTAACCTTAGTTGGTTGGGTTTGGAAATTAGACCAGGTATATTGACAGTTGTTGGGAGAAAAATCAATTAGAAGGTTGGTGTCAATAAAATCATTAAATTTTATCATAGAAAGGGATAAGCCAGAGTTTGATGAGTGTTAATAAGAGTACTTGGTCATATTGAAATCCCCCCAATCACCCAATTATCATTTACCAGTTTACTTAAGTCATCTAGTTCAGATAGAAAATCTTGTTTAAGTCTGGGTTCACAAGGTTCATATACCCCAGTGAGTCACCATTCCAACCCAACCATATAATTTCCGAGTTTTATTGAAAGGCTAAAAGTAGTCAGGCAAGTAGATAATATACCAAAGAGCCTTTCATCCCAACCAATTAAAATACCCCTAGATGCCCTAAGTGAGGGCAGATGAGTCCATTTACTTATTTTCCCCCGTCCCAAAGTCTTAGGTAAGGTTGGGGTATAGCTTCCTTTTTTTGTTTCACAGAGGATGATTATATCACATTTACTCATTCTAATAAAATTTCTGACAGTCCTTTTTTTCCCACTATTTCCAAGACCCCTTATATTCCATGCAGCAATAATCATGAGGAACAGGAGGACAAACGCAGAGATGCAAAATTCTCCACAGTATTAGCCATATCATTTAAGTTAACAGGAACTAATCCTTGATCTGATCTTATTGAGTTTAGGAATTCTCTAGTTTCATTCAAGGTTTGCAAATTAATACAAATATTGTTACAAAAATCTCGAAAATGATCATAAGAGTACCAAATTAAAGCATCATTTACTAGATCATTATTTGAAAAATCCTCTGAGCAACTTGATAGAGAAGCAAAAACAGTAGATGAACTAGAGAGAATATTTGGTACATGAATATTAACAGAGTGTGAGGGAGGAGTACCTGGTGCATGGATGGGTGTTGTCGGTTGAGATGAGGGCATATCCCCAGTACCAGAACCTAGATCATCTTGTTCTAAGCAATCAAAAACTGCCAATACCTTTTTAAATTTTGCTAATGAAATGTTTTTGGCCCTGATTTCCTCTTCAAAAAATCTTATAGTATCAAAAAGTCCAAGATTCTCTACTGAACTATTATCTATGGCAGGTGTAGGAAGAGTCCTAGATGAGGATGGTGAGATGGTAGGAGTAGGGAGTAGGCCTGCAGAGGTGTAGGCAAAGATAGAATGAACTGGTGGAGCAGAGTTCATGGTTCTAGTCCAGACCCCTTACCATTTTTACCACTCCTCCAACCCTTGTTATTTTTGAAAGGCTTACTAGCTGAAGATAACCTCCTAGGAGAAGAGGAAGAAGGTGTGCTAGTATTTTTGGGCCATGGAGGGAGAGAAGCAGAGGCTGTAGAGGATGAAGGACACAAATCCAAGCAATGCCTATATTTATTAGGATAGACTATTCTTCCAAAAGCAAAAAATCTAGTGTCAAGCATTTCTTTACTAGAATGAAGGTGAATTCTTAATTTAGCAAAACCCAGGAACTTTAGCCTATCGAAAGAGGTTTTTACTTCCATAATGTCAGCAAACTCAGATACCATATGGGAGAACAGGTCAATGTTCCAAAGGTGGTGAGGTATGCCTTCCAATCTTATCTAAATACCTTCTTCTTATAGGGTGAAAACAACATTGGAATTGGTCGACCATGAAACATATGAAGTAGAAAGCATTTGTAGGGTGGAGCCATACAAGTTTAGGGCCTCGTTCCGGGAAGAGGTGAAGGAAAATTTAAGGAGAAATTTACTAGGTGAAAAATCCAAAACTTCGACAAAAATGGAGTTAGGCTAGTTGGTACGTAGGTGCTCTTTCAGAGCAAGTTTTGTTAGATGTGGAGAATGGGAGGTGATGATCGCATAGCAGGACAAGGTGTGAAGTTGGTCATAAACAACCTCAGACGGGGGAGGACATTTAGGGTATGGGGGTAAGTCCAGCCATCGAAATAGAAGTAGTAGCAGGGTGAGAAACCTGAAAAAATTTACAGATGACTACCAAATGAGATGGGGATGAACATTTGAAACAAATACCAGTAAACTTACAATATTTCTTCGTATGGCCTTAGAGACCACAGGAGAAACATCTCCCATGTTTTTGATAGTAACTTACCATGGGCGGAATGATCCTATGTCAGGACACCACTTCCCAATGGTCCAAAGAATCTTCCAGAGCAGAAGAAGACAACTCCGGAGAGAGCATAGGAAATTGCTCTGTGATCCCAGAGTTTTGAGCATCTGAGTCCTCCTGTGGAATTTTGACAAGAAGGCGAGAGGAGAGAAGCGGGAACCACTGATAAGGGAAGAAGAAGAGCCACAGTGCAAGTTTCGTGAGAAAGAAGGTTTGAATGTCGGGGAGCATATCTCCTTTTTCAAAGGAGATCCTAGGGTCATAGACGTGGGTGGTATCCGAGAGGGAAGGCGAAGGGTTTTTGTTAGATATCGTATCTAGTTTTAATGCTTCAGGGCCAGAGGGAGGAGGCCACAGTCATGCCAAGATGGCGAAGGCATTAGACAGGATAAAAACGGAAAAGAAAAGGAGTTGCCACCTAGTCTTTTAAGGGAAAGATGAGGAAAACCACAAACAAATCAAAAAAAAGTGAATGCATGGGATGCAAATGTGAAGGCCAAATGTTTACTAACCAGAGGATGGGTAAGAATTCCTATTACGCATGGGGAAGGTGTTAGGCACCCTCGTACGCCCGAGAAACACGATCTTTCTAGTCTAATTTGCTTGCAAGAGTCTGAATGAATATTTGCTATGCCTAGATTGTGCGCTAATCATGCTAATATGAATGCCAAGACAAGACTAGATGGATGTGCGAGATGGTACGCGAAAACTGCGAGAGATCCACATGAAATGATGAAATCAAGAAGTATGACACAACAAAGAAAATCACATGAAATGACGAGGTTTTTTGGATAGAAATGCTCAGGAAATCATACAGGTCTCAAGAATGTCAAAAATGCAACCGACTCAGGTTGTCAAAATCAAAGAAAGTATCTCAGAAATCAAGATGGGAAAATTGCAAAGAAGTTCGCATAAAATAGGAAAACTGTGACATGAAGAAATTCACATAAAATGACGATGTTTTTGTAAAGAATGGTTCAGGAAACTACACCAGTGTCAAGGGGATCAAAAATACAACAGACCCAAATCATTAGAAGTGCAGAAAACAACATAGGAATCTGAACGAAAAAATTACAAAGAAATCCACATAAAACAGGCAAATGATGACGTGAGAAGAAAATCACATAAAATGACGATATTTTTGTAAAAAAAATGGTTCAGAAAACTATACCGATGTCAAAAAGATAGAAAGTGGGGTCAACCCGAGTTATCGGAATCATGGAAGAAGTCGCAAAAATCAAAAAGGGAAAATAATCCGTGGTAGGGCCAATGTTGGCCTTTAGGCCTGTTAATGTAGGCCCTCGGGCGATGAAATCCATATCAAATTGAAAAAGTCCGAAAACATGGAGTAAAGATAGTCAAATAGAATATTAAACGAAGGAATCCGAAGACAGGTAGGAGAAAAATCCATGGAAAAACACATGAGATGCAGACTTATACAAAAAGGATGGACTACGTAGAATTTATCAAAATATACCTAAATGCGTAAAGGATACCAAGGAATGATTTGGACAGAGATTATGCATGACTTGGTACAATAACTAACATGTATGTGCATGAATTGATGACACAGGGGCAATTTGGTCATTTCAATGGTTAGATGTGATAAATGCATGTATGGGGGATAATGCATAGTCTAGGATATGCCAAAATGTATGCAAGATGTCAAGAAAAAAGAAAACATGCAAAAGAAAAGGTCTTAAAAATAATAAAACGATGTAAACACAATAAGGGACAAGTATAAGGACCAAAACGCAAAATTCACAGAAAATGATAAAAATCTGGATTAAAATACATTCAGAGACTTCTATCCTAGTGTGCAGATGAAGGATCAAAGGAAAATGTGGCACGAAGATGTAGGAGAATGGCACCTAGATAATTTCCTGAAAACTCATGGTCTAATGTGCAAAATTCACAAAAAGGGAAAACAATCATGGTTAAAATGTGCTCAGAAAGTCATATCTGAATGCTAGGATGTAGGATTTAAAGAAAATATGGCTCTGTAGTGTGACATGTGTGAAAATTGCACTTTGAGTAATTTCTTGAAAATTCAAGGTCTACTATGCAAGATTCACACATAAAGTGCAAATCTGACTAAAATGTGAAATCAGAAGTTCATTTATATTGCAAACATGGTTTTTGGATGAAAACTCTATTCGGGTGGTGATTTACAAGCACATGTGATTAATAAATGTAAAACATGTCAAAATATGATATAAGATACAATTAAAACTATGGTTATTGGTTTAAGAAAACATTCAAGGGCTTGGATAAAAATGTTCCTGTCCAGAGAACATTATAGATTGAGTTCAGGGGTTGACTTGCAAAATTTCAAGACCTAAATGTAATAAAAATCAAATTTTTTACATGATCAGTGTAATTATGAATTTTCTTAGGGTCAAGATGCAAATTTTACCAAGGAAAACTCATTTTTAAAAACTTTGGGGGTTCAATGCAAAAACTCAGGACTTAAATACAAAGACAACATGATCTCAGGAGCTTTAGTGTGATAAAATATGCATGAATAGAACTGAAAATGGAATTAAAAATTAAATAGGATAAAATGTACAATATTTACAATGCAATTTTAAAAAAAGAAGAATTCAAGGGTCAAAATATAAATTCCTAGGACTCAATTGCAAAGAAAATATGAATGCAAAGGTCTAAATTTGAAGAAACAAACATTTATGAAACTAAAAATGAATTTAAAATTTAAACATGACAAATCATGCAATATTTACAGGAATAATAAAGAAATGAAACTTATTTTAATCTTCAGGGGTTTAAACACAAAATACAGGACCTAAATGTAATAAAAAAAGACCCAAAAGTAATAAAAAAGGACCTAGATGCAAGATCTGAGGACCTAAAAAGAAATGCTAGGGACCTAAATGTAACAAAAGGAGGGCCTAAATGTAAACTCCTAAAACTACAGGGCCTAGACTAGAAACCTCTCCTTCGAAGTTCAACGGCAAATCGCCGATGTCTTCACTACGGTGCGAACTCCAATGGGCCTCTAGTGGTGGCTCCGTGACTAGAGGGATCTGATGGTGGTTGGGGAAGTTGAAGGGAGGCGCTGCGGAGCTCTCTGACGCATCAGGCCAGTCTGGTAGGGCCTGGGGTGCTCTCCCGGTCTCGGGCACCGCCAGAGGAGTCAGTCGGCACTGAGGACGATGATGGCGAGGTGGTTGGAGGTGGAGCAGTTGCTGGGACGGCACGACGAGGACCGAAGGGGCATTAGAGGAGCACACGGGGACTCCTAGTGGTGACGGCAGGATCTGGGGCAGCTTGGGTTGCACCACTCATCTGGGTCTCTGGTGACGGTTTCAGGTGATGGTGGAGACGGCATTGTAGTAGTGGTGAAGCGCGAGAAATAGTTGGGGAAGCTTCAGGGAGTCGAGGCGATGCTTTCAGAAGGTCAAACAAGTCTGAAGCTGGTTGGAATGCTCGATCCGTCTTGGGCTCCGGTGACTGGTGTAGCGGCGACGGTGACGACTGTCTCAGGCACGGGAGGCCTGAGGATCCTCTCCTGAGTAATGGAAACTCAGGGAGGAGGGGATGGAGGAAGGAGGAGAGGCCTATGGGGCCTCATCCTGAACCCGGAGGCCTCTGGCCCCGCCGGTGGTAGTAAACCCACCACCGGAGAAAAGGAAGACAGCGTAGGAAGGGGAAAACGTCGAAGAAGCTCGACCTAGAAGATCCAGATGCTTGACAAAACTAAATAAAATAAATGAGGGTGTTAAGAGAGAGGAAAATTACTTAAATGAAGGCTGGGTTGTCCTCCCGACGAGGTTGATCGGTGGCACTCCTCTTGCTCCGAGGGTTTTGGTGGCTTAGGGTTGTAAAGGGGGTCATGAGAATGGTTTGGAGAGGCTCTGGATTGTGGGGAATTGTTGAGTTGGCTCTGGATTCGCTCTGTGGTTTCAAGGGTGCTCCTCCGTCGTTCTCTGCTCTAATTTCTCTCCGTTCAATCTCCCTTCCTCTTCCTCTCTCTCGTTGGTGGTTTCTCAAGCTTTTAAAAGGAGTGGGAGGGGCGGTTGAAGCGATGAATCGTGGCTGGCAGTTGGCCAGCTCGTGGGGATGAAGGGATAGGGAGATGGTTGCGGGGGAGAAGAAGAGACTGTAGCATTAATTTTTGGTTTCCTAAGTTGTAAATTATATGTGGCTTGGGTTGGGCCTGTTTTTTTTGGGGCTTTTGGTTTTGATTTTGGTTTTAGGTTTTTTTTTTTAGGGTTTTGATTTTTAGGTTTTAGGTTTTTAATTAGGTTTATGATTTTGATTTTGTGATTTTAATTTAAGTTTTAATTACTAGGTTTTAGATTAAGTTTTTTAGGATTATTGTTTTTTTTAGGGTTTTTATGATTTAGGGTTTAGGGATTTTAAAGTTTATTTAACTTAGGTTTTTTGTAGTTTTAATTAAATTCGTTGATTTTATGATTCAAGGTTTAATTAATTGGCTTCAAATTTGGATTTTAATTATTTTAGGGGTTTTTTAGGGTTTTGGATTTTAATTAGAGTTTTTTGTTTAAATTAGGATTTTTCGGTTTTAATCAAGGGTTTTTTAGTTTAATTAGGGTTTTTGGGTTTTAATTAAGAGTTTTTTTAGTTTAATTAGGGTTTTAATTAGAATCTTGAGTTTAATTTAGGTTTTTTTAGATTTTAATCAGGGTTTTAAATTTAATTAGGTTTTCTTTGGATTTTAATTAAAGTTTTGGGTTTAAATTAGGGTTTTAAACTTAATTTAGTGACTTTAAGGTTTTTTAAGGGTTTTGAGTTTCATTTAGGTTTTTTTCCTTGAATTTAAATGGATTAAAGTGGTTTAAATGGATTTTATTTGATTTTGACTTTAATTAGGGTTTTCACTTGATTAATTTGGATTTTAAGTGGATTTAAGTGAACTTTGTTTAATTTTGGTTTTAATTAGGGTTTTACTTAATTAATTAGGGTTTTAAGTAGATTTAGGTGGATTTTGTTTAATTTTGGTTTTAATTAGGGTTTTAAATGTTTTAAATGAATTTTATTTGGTTTTGATTCTTAATTATTGGTTTTTGCTTTAATTATGTTAGAGTGAGCTTGTGTGGGCTTAAGTGGGCTTGAGGGTTTACGATTTTAGCGGAGTTAGGGTTTAGTAGTGGTGGTTGCAACCAAAGCATCTTCCAGAGAAGTCTACTGCTAAGTGACTGCAAAATCGGAGTGTCTACAGAGGCGAACCAACCTGGTTCAAGTTGGAAGCCTACTCAGTAGGTGAGTTTGGGCAACGGTTAATGATATCATTAACCCCACAATATTGTCGTTTATCATTCAATACCCAATCAGGGTGATTAAAGGGACTAATAATAGAGAGGTTAGGAGGAGAGAAGGTGGAAAAATTCCACATAGAACACGAGACGTCAGAAAAGGACGTTGTCATGTATTTATGGTCTCAGGAAGCACCTCGAGTTGATGTTTCTTCTCTGGCAAGCTGACGATCTCCGATCGGTTGGAGGCTTACTCTAGGTAAAGAGATCGGGAAAAAAACAGTGTCCAAGGAGGACAAAGGCCAGCTCGAGATATCACAAGCATAATCAGAAACAAGAGCAGATTTTCCAATAAATAAACCATTTAGACCACCATCAACTCCGCAGTCAGAGTGTTTGGAGGTTGGCAAAAAATTTTCCCCAAACCTAGAGCATCGCAAATCAGAGTAGAACTTAACAATAAAACTAAAAATATCCCCGTAAATGCCATTATGAAGATTATATCTCAAAATACAAAGTGAAAGATTTCCGAATCTAGAGGGTAATAAAACGTAGGGTCCAACTGAGAGATCAACATACAAATCCAAATGGGAATTTGAAAAATAATGTCCCTAAGCTCTCCATGGATGACGCAACTCTCCGAAAGAAATCAGTGAAGATATGGACCACCTGCATAATCGAAGTCTTGCCGACGATCTACCAGGTTGCAGATCCAGACTCACCTTAAGGCAAGTCGTAGGGTCGAGATCCGAAGAGTAGGGGGAAGGAGATATTTTAACAGGGATGCATACCTACGAATCTTCTACCTCGATTGGGAAAGAACAACGTTGACGAGAGGCCAAGCTAGAAGAAGACAAGATCTCTAGTGAGGAGTCATCAGCTTCCTCCTCTAGTAGTCGATTTTTGAACGCTTGCCAGTTGAATCTGGTGGCGTTGTGGAAAAGTGAGCAAGTAGGGCGTCGACGACGACCCATCCACAAGTCGTTAGGGTTTTTCGCGAGAGGTCGCAGACTAGGGTTTTTCGTGGCTCCTTCAATACTCACAATTGGTGGAAATCTAGCAACCAACTAATTTGGTAATGACGTTTCCAAAAAAACTAATTTGGTAATGATTCTAGCATGGATAATTTTTTAGCCAGAATCATTATCAAACAAGAAAATAAAAACAACTAAATCGTAAAAAACATCACAACTCATGCTATTTTAATTTGATAAAAGTTAAAAGTTAGGTTGAGTATACATCTGATCCGAAATCAAATTCTATGCAAAAAAAAAGAAGACAAAATCTTTATCAAACACAACTTGAACTTCCTAAAGGAACATCATCTCGAATTCTCAAATGCTAATCATGCAAGATAATACTAGAATCACTATCCAAGGGTAAAAAAAAAATGGCTAAAAAAATCACCATGTAAAAAATGAAAGTAGAGAAAAATGAAAATTAAAAAATTTATTTAAAATTGTGGATGATATTGAATCCGCATTAATACAAAGATGTAATAATCTCTTAAATATAAAACTAGGAAGAATGGATGTTCCACTCGTAAGCCCAGATGTCCACAGGAGGGCCGCCAGCCCACCACGCGGGCGGAGCGCTTCGTCGTTTTGTTTCCACCCCGATTGAATTTTCGTCCTGCACCCGCAGCTGCTGCTTGCATCTCGCCTCACGTAACGCCATATTCCTCCGGCAACGCCCACGAGGCGAGAAGCGAGCGGCCCCGAACCGTTGCATATTTGCATGGGCACCACCTGGAACCGCCACTTCTGCATGCGACAGCCACCTCGCGTCTAGCGAGGGGCAACTCCGGCAAGCTTGCTCTGTTCTGCAGTGACCTCTTCTCCTGTTATAAGCAACATCTCACTCCTCTCTTCTGGACCGGACTCGAACCCTAGTTTGTCCCTCTTCTTCTTCTTCTTCTTCTTTACCCACCCCGTTGTAGTGTGGCTTCATTGGTGGTGGTGTCTCAGGTCCAGGTAACTTGTGCTTTCGTTCTCGGATGTAGTCCTACATTGTCTTCTTCTTTCCCTTCCCTGTTGCTTTGGTTTAAGGATGGACAAGGAGGAGATTTGTATTGAAGGGATTGTAATGGTCGCGTTTCTCTTGTTGTGGTATTAATGTATCAATGCAGCACTTGGAAGCATGAATTATGTTGTTCGTTTTCTATAAAGATGATTCATTTCTTGTCTACTTGCTTTATTTACGTGCGACTTCTGCATGTGCTTCTTGTATTAGTGCTTTTATGAACAACTTGATGCATTTATAGCTGTGCATTCTGAAAACTTCTCGCAATTAGATGCATGACACAATTTTTTAGCTTGAACAATAACAACAACAATAACAATGAAATTTCTTTGAAATTTGAATGGTTGTGATATTTAATCTGAGATTGTATGAATAAAATGAGCTAATAATATACGTTGATTCTTCCTTGCATGTTCAAGTCCAATTTAAAAGAGAGAGAGAGAGAGAGATTCCCATGTCGATCAATATACTTTTGGGGAAAAAAAAGAAAGAAAGGGCTTGATGTGATTGTGATTCCAACTATCTAAGGTATACTGTGTTTTTTGTGCTTCTCTAAAGGATTCCGTTGCTTGCTTGTCCCAATGGCCGCTGTGAGCACATTCTGCATAATACCCTCTAAGACGTTTGGGGCTGCCTCCGGCTCGTCATATGATTCAAAATCACAGGCATATCAGAATAGAAGCTTGTCTTGCTTGAAGAACCAAGGCTCCGGTCATCGTGGCCTGAGATCTTTCAATGATGTGGACATGACGGCCAATGCAAAAGTGAACCTCATACACACTGCTAAGAAGGCTTTTGAGAACAAGAATGCTGGACATGCCCCGGTCGTCGCCTGTGGAAATGGGATGAGAGTGGTGTTTGTGGGAACAGAGGTAACTCCTTGGAGTAAGACTGGTGGCCTAGGTGAGGTTCTTGGAGGGTTGCCACCTGCAATGGCGGTAAGCATGCAGTCTTCTTCTAAATCACACCTCCCTGGAATCTACAGTAGTGTCTTTATACATTGCACCCTTTGCATGGTTGAACAGTTACGTTCATAATTATCCATTTGGTAGCCTTACATTTGGTTACCGTGCTCTGAGCTTCTTGTCTTCTCTAGGCTAATGGGCACAGAGTCATGACTGTGACACCAAGATATGATCAATACAAGGATGCCTGGGATACCAGCGTTGTGGTTGAGGTATATGCAACATTATAACCTCAAAAATTCAAACTGTTCTTCTGAGTCTATAGGAAATAAGTGATGTACATCTAATAGATGGTCACTTAAGCTTTTGGTGTTTCTAGTAATTCTTTTATTTTCCTTTTCCAGATAAAAGTTGGGGATGAAGTACATAACGTTCGCTTCTTTCACTGCTATAAAAGAGGGGTTGACTGTGTTTTTGTCGATCACCCTATGTTCCTTGAGAAGGTCCGTCTCTAAGTTATGCTTTGGATCAAGAATCAGTATGTGATACTTTTAAATTTGAAAGTTGCAATCTAGATACTACTGAATGGTCTTCTTATGTTAAGGTATGGGGAGAAACTGGACTAAAAATTTATGGCCCAGTGCCTGGAGAAGATTACCTTGACAACACTAGGCGGTTCAGCCTTTTGTGCCAGGTAATATGACATTGATTTGTGACTTTCATCAAGAACAAAAGCTCATGATTTCTTCAAAACTATTTTTGCAAAATTAGCTTTTCTT
Organism: Posidonia australis; assembly: GCA_024699735.1. Classification (NCBI taxonomy): domain Eukaryota; kingdom Viridiplantae; phylum Streptophyta; class Magnoliopsida; order Alismatales; family Posidoniaceae; genus Posidonia; species Posidonia australis. The sequence goes on from JAMKQA010002932.1 coordinate 17,290, forward strand.
GTTTCCCTTGTTTATAAAATTTAATTTCGAAACTTGGTTGTAACTTTTCTTCTGTCTGTTTCTATTTTGTCCTTCAGGCAGCTTTAGAAGCCCCTAGGGTTCTAAATCTTGGCAACAATGATAACTATTCCGGACCGTATGGTATATAGATTGTTCTATTGATTACTGCTGCATATTCTTAGTATATATATACTGTTCAAGTTTCTTGATCAAGATTTTACCTGTTTCCTAAATGTAGGTGAAGACGTTGTGTTTGTTTGTAATGATTGGCACACTGCAGTTCTCCCTTCTTACCTAAAAAGCAAATATCAAGCAAATGGAGTTTACCGAAATGCCAAAGTAAGCTCTCATTGTACATTCGGTTGATCCTCAAAATACAGATATTTTGTCGATTAGCCTAATTATTCGATTCAATTGTTGCAGTCTGTGTTGTGCGTTCACAATATTTCCTACCAAGGCAGATTTCCTTTTGCGGAGTATTCATTTCTTGGTCTCCCGGACAATTTCAAATCGTCATTCGAGTTTGTTGACAGGTAATGTGTTTAAAGACTGTTATAAACTAATTAATTATCTTCCAATTTAATGTGTTTATTGTATCATCTTGTTTTTGTATTTGTTTCATTTTAGCTACACCGATGGAGGAAGGAAAATTAATTGGATGAAGGCTGGAATACTAGAGGCTGATAGGGTGGTGACTGTGAGCCCATATTATGCACAGGAGGTTGTCAGTTCGCAATTCAAAGGCATGGAATTAGAAAACATACTTTGCAAGACTGGTATTACTGGAATCTTGAACGGAATGGACAATGAAGAATGGAATCCTTCAACTGATAAATATATTCCCATTAAGTATAATGCTACAACGGTCAGTAATATCCCAAAATTGAAATCTCTAATCTTGCTAGAAATTCTCATCATTCATAAAAAAGAGATTGCCAGGTCATGGATGCCAAACCTATTATAAAAGAAGCTTTTCAAGCTGAAGTTGGGTTGCCCGTGGGTAGGAACGTTCCTCTTGTAGCCTTCATTGGGAGATTGGAGGAACAGAAAGGTCCAGACATTCTAGCAGCATCAGTTTCTGAATTCATTGGAGAAAATGTGCAGTTTGTGGCCCTTGTGAGTATTGGAGCCCAGTAGGGAAGAACTCTCTTGGAAGTTGAAGGAATTCATATCTTGGTAGCTCAACTTTTTTTCTCTCTTCATTTTTCTCTCTTCAGGGGACTGGAAAAAACAAGTTTGAGAAGCAGTTGGAGCAAATTGAAGAGAAATATCCAAACAAAGCAAGAGGATTAACAAAATATAATGCCAAATTGGCTCACTTAATTGTTGCCGGAGCTGACTATATTCTCATCCCCAGTAGGTTTGAACCATGTGGTCTCATTCAGATGGAGGCGATGCAGTATGGAACGGTATGTCAAATTCTTTATAGCAACATGCCAACTATGGTAATGACTAGATTAATTCTTTTGCATAACAGACAGCCATCTACAAAAGGCTTTCGGCCTTGATAGCTGCTTTAGCTTGAATGCTTGATCTTGTTTTATTGGTGCGACTGATATTACAAACTTTGAGCTTTATGGGTCACATAAATGCAGGTGCCTATTGTTTCCAGCACAGGTGGGCTAGTTGACACTGTTCAAGAAGGCTTCACAGGATTTCATATGGGAGCTCTTGACGTTGATGTATGGGTGCCTTGCTGATTTATTAAAAAAATAAAAAATTCCAACTGGTCGTTACGTTAACTTTTATTCAACTCCCGTCTTTCAGGGAACTTATGTAGATCCCCAAGATATAATGGCAATTTCCTCGACCGTGAAGAGGGCAATTGGAGTCTATGGAACTCCTGCATTTGACAGGATGATAGATAACTGCATGGCGCAGGACTTCTCTTGGAAGGTTAGTAGTGAAACGACACGGCCACGAGCCATGCCTTGAATTATACATGAATCCATGGATAGATCGTGGACCATGTGAATCATTGTCTCATGTTCGGATGTTCTGCCTGTCTTTTCCTCATGCAGGAGCCCGCAAAGAAGTGGGAGAAGGTGCTCGCGAGCTTGGGTATCTATGCCAAAGAGGAGTATGCAGAGGAGATTGCTCCTCTTGCCAGGGAAAAAGTAGCCGCCTTCTAAGTCGAGAGACCTCAAGATAGCCCAGTTACTTCGATGCCAAAAACTGCACTGATGAACAAGTGTTTGGTTTTCTGTATGGAGTGACAGTTGCAAACCTAGTAGTATCTATCTTTCAATCGGGTGTCGAGTCAAAGACGGTGTTATGTAATCTACAGAGTTAAATTCATGGTTTAAAATAAAGCACTAGAGTGTGCTTGCTTTAATAAGTTGTGACTAGAATGCTGATGTCACTTTGGTCTAAATCCGTTTCTTTTCTAAAATCTGTTTGTGGTCTATCACCATTTTGGCTAGGTGCTAAGAAAGCCTTTCCGCTTTTACTGAAGGGATCATATTTTACTGTTAAAGATGGGATTAATTCGCTTTTCTGGGAATGTAATTGGTTTGCATCCTCTCGAATTAAATACATCCTCCCTAATCTCTCCCAATTTGCTAAATCCAAACATCTAACCGTTTCTTCAATCCTTAGTCAATTCAATTCTTCTTTTAGTTGGGCCGACAAGCTCTTCAATTTATCTTACTTTTCATGAAAAGAGAGTAGCATTTAGTAATGATTATAGACCAAATGATGATAATAATAATAATAATAATAAGTTAACTTATTTGACAATTAAAAAAAAAGTTAGTTTATTCTTTTCTTTCTATAATCTTGTTTGATTGTACTTGTCTAGAAATGATTACAATGTATGTAAATGTATATTTTACCTTTATTTATAAAAAAACAAAAGGTTAGATTTTTTTTCCCTTCATTTTCAATTGCAAGTGTCTTTGATGGCTTCCATAAGTGAAAATAAGAAAGGGAGACATGAAAAATGATAAAATGTGAAGCATAAGAATGTCATGAACCTTATTAATGATATCAAATTCTAATATCAAGTGCATAAGTGGATCATCATATTTTAACAATAGTCATCAAAAAATAAGTGGTTGATGCAGGGTTCTCGATTCATTGGGTCGACAAGAGGATGTTGCCCAACAATATCTTCGTACTATGTAATTTTCTTTCCTTAGAAACAAATAAGACAAATAAAACTCTAGATTAGCCTAGGTGTAGTAAATAATATCAAAAATAACAATAAATAACATGAACAAATAAAACTAAATACTAATCGAAAAGTTGTCTCCACATGCATATGTCATGAATTTTATAAATGCAATGTTATGTAAGAAAACTGAATAAATAAAAAAGGTAGTCCCTTTACCCTTGTGCTTGTGACATGGAGTGGAGGCCGACGATGCACTTTGGCTTTAAACAGAGTGGATCTCTATAGATCTAGGCTTCTTCCATGGAGATTTGACAAAGTGAAGAAACTAATGGATCTCTCTCTCTCTCTCTCCCTCCCTTTCAAGTTCTAAGGTTTCTAAATGGCTCCTCAGCTTCTCTGAATTGCCTCCTCCTTAAACTCTTAACCTAGGACTAGGAGTCCTTTTATAAAGTTTGGGACACAATATCTCATTAAAGACGGATGGATGATTAGAGGTCAAAATTAAAATCATTTAAAATGAAAAAAAGATCATTTTAGTTATCGTCGCCCATGTGACCGATGACAGAATCATTGCGTCGCTGCCAGGATAGGCGACAAGACTGTAGATTCTTATTTCGCTTGACGTGATGAATCAACACTTTAAAGGCAACAATATTTTCCACGTCAGCTAGTTTCCATTTGTATAACGTCGAGTAACTAAAAAGATAAAATTTTGAAAATTAAGATCCCAAAATATCCTCATACGAATCTAATACTAATAATGACCAAATCAATAATTTAAAATCATTTCCGTAATAGAAATATTTTAAATAAATTCCAAATTCAATTTAAACTTAAAATGTTAAGTAAATCAAATTTAAAAATTTTAAATCTCCAAAATTATAAAAAAAATTAGTTAAAATCAAGGATATATTAGATTTAACATAGATTGACAATCATCCAAATATTTTAGATTTTTATCTTTATTTTTAAGCATTATCTTGAATTAAATATAGTTATAATATTAAAAATGTGATAACTTATCATAATAGTCTCATTTTAAATAAAAATAAAGATAAATAATCTTAATTATGAAGTCATCCATATTTCAATAATTTTTCCGAATTAATTATCATTCATAAAAGTTTATATGATATGCATAGATATTTAAGTGATAGAAAATTATAGAAATTATAATAATTTTGGAAAACATCATGATAATATTGATAAATGTCCCATATGTCATATTAAAGCTTGGGATGACAAATTATTGTGGAGAGAGATATCCAAGATACTTATCGCCCATTTATCTAATGCCAAGTGATATCTAGTCGCCTATCTCAACGACGACAAGACATGTTGCCTTCTGAAATGGCAACTAGGCCTGTCGCCAACCATACTGGCAACATTCTAGTCTCTTGCAGTTTATCCCCCTATTTTTTATCTTAATCCACAGGGATATATTAAAAGTTCAAAAATACTTAAGAAATTCCATAAAATCATAAAAATATCTTCTTTAATATTAAAATATTCAAATTTGCCACTAATATGCATATAACGGGAGTGTTAGCTCTGCCACTGCTAATAACTCGCACCAAAAAATGTTCATCGATCCTTCTTGAGAAGAATGGTGAGAAAGAAGGATCGATGAAGAAGAAGAAGAAAAGTGAAGAAAGCAGGATGGTGCAGAATGATAGAGAAAAGATCTGTCTTCTTTCAATTGAATTGAATTTGCAATACAACAGGTCACATATATATACAACAGATTTCCTTAGAATGTATAATCCAAAGGGTAAGTAAATCAGCCATAATCGGAATGTGTGGTTTGCATTCCTTTGAGAGAATATATGCACGAGAATAGAATGCACGTCTGTACATTCCAGGAACCCATTCCAAATTCAGCAACATCTTAACAACCCTCCTCAAGCTGAACGAGGGGGACGGAGAGAAAGCTTGTAGCGAAAATTGTTAAACAACTCAGCTCCAACAGCCTTCGTAAAGGCATCTGCAAGTTGGTCTTCGTAAAAGTATTCTGTAATGTTGTTTGTTGAGGTGCTCTCGAAGAAAATGTAAATCAATTTCAAAATGTTTCACGCGAGAATGATGTATAGGATTCGCAGCTAGTTGAATTGCATTAATATTATCACATCTTATGAGAGGTATTTTGAAAGGAATATGCAATTCTTCAAGTAGAGTACGTAACCAAAGTATCTCACAAATTGTCAGAAATAAGGTTGGACATTCAACTTCAGTACTTGACCGTGATACAGTAGACTGTTTTCTGGAGCACCAAGAGATAAGATTCCTTCCAAAGAATATACAATAACCAGTTTGGGAACATCTAGTATCTTGATCAACAACCCAATCTGCGTCACTGTAAGCTTCTAAAGAAGTTGTATTGCTGAAGACCTGCAGAGTTGTTGAGGAAGCTTTCTGATAGAGCAAACCATACTGTATAGTACTCTTCAAATAGCGAGCAACTCTCTTGGTAGCTTTCATGTGTTATGTGGTGGGTGTTGCCATGAATTGACAAAGTTTATTAACTCTAATGGCAAATTCCTTTGCTAAGGAGTTAATGACATTAATGATGTTTGAAGAAGAAGATCCGGTGAGAATGATATCATCTACGTATATCAGCATATACGTAATGGATTGTCCCATGCCTTTGATGAACAAGGATGCATCACACTTGGAGTCACGGAAACCATTTTGTAGCAGGAAGGATTTGAGTCTGTTAAACCAAGCTCTTGGAGCTTGCTTAAGGCCATATAAGACTTTCTTGAGCTTGCATACATGATTTAAACATTGATCATTTACAAATCCGGGTGGTTGTTGCATATATATTTTTTCATTGATGCTTCCATGTAAAAATGCGTTAGATACATCCAGTTGTTTGACCTCCCAGTTATTGTATAACGCATGACTGAGAAGTATATGAATAGTGACCGGTTTTATGATCGGACTATAGGTTTCTTTGTAATATGTTCCATATTTTGTGTAAAGCCTTACGCGACTAATCATGCTTTGTAGCGATCAACAGTTCCGTCTTGTTTTTCCTTAACTCGATACACCCATTTACTTCCCACAACATTAACTCCTGGAGGTCTTGGAACCAGATCCCATGTTTTATTTCTCTATAGAGCATTATACTCTTCTAACATTGCATGCTGCTATTTCGGATTACGAAGAGCTTGAGTAATAGTATTGGGAATTGGATGTGATCCTCTTACGTGGAGAGCATATTTGGGATTTGGCTTGAAATTCCCTTTGAGGCACGTGTAACAAGTCTAGCAATGTTCTGATCTGATGTAGTGGTATCTTCTGAAATTAAACTGGGTGAGCTGCTTTGAATGGGTGTAGATGTTTCAAAGGTTTTTGTTGAGGAAGAAGAATCTCCTTCTTTGTTATTTGAGACGAGTAAATATTGGTCTTCAGTGGTGGTTACGGGAGATTGTTGAACCTCAACTTACGTGCATGGCAGAGTAACAGGTGGAGAATTGGTGCACGAACGGTTGTTATCAATGTTGCTTGCAGGTTGATGTTCTTCGAAAATGTTGAGGGAGAAATCTTGTTCGTTGAATCGAACATCTCTGGATACATATGTGCACTTGTGCATTGGTGAATAGTAGATGTAGCCTTTTTGATTTAAAGAATATCCAAGGAAAATGCATGGAGTAGTTCTGTATTCAAATTTGTGATTTAAATAAGGACGAAGATTAGGGAAGCACTTACACCCGAAAACTTTTAAGAAGTTGTAATCTGGAAAAGATTTGAATAGCTGTTGCAAAGGAGATTGATTGTTCAAGCGAGAGATAGGAAGCCAATTTATTAAATATGCAGCTGCTTGAAAAGCTTCTAGCCAGTAGGATTTGGATAATTTTGCATGCGCCAACATTGTCAAACCAGTATCGACAATATGTCGATGTTTTCTTTCAGAGGATCCGTTCTGTTCATGCGTGTGTGGGCAAGATAGACGATGTTGAATCCCATTTTCCTACAGATAGTGTTTGAATGCCATATATTCTCCCTCGTTGTCAGTATGTAGAATTTTAATACGAGCATCAAAACACTTCTCAACTTCTATGTGAAACTTGATGAACATATTAAGAGCTTCAAATTTTGTAGAGATAGGATAGAGCCAATTGTACTTGGTAGAGGCATCAACAAAATGTATGTAGTAACGAAAACCTTGATTAGATTGCACAGGGCTTGGTCCCTAAATATCTGAATATATTAAAGATAAAGGAGCATTAACAACTGAATTACTAGAATCAAACGGAAGTTTATGTGTTTTCCCATAACAACATGAATCACAAAAATTCATAGTAGTGTTTGTTACAGGCAACTTATTTGTGGAAACTACTGAGATTGTTCTTTGGTGATTGGGATGGCCCAATCTGCAATGCCATAAATCCATGGATCCTTGCACACCAACGTTGTATCCTTGAGGAAAATCACGGCCTCCAATGAATGCTCCCAGCTGATATAGAGAATTTCTAGCAAGGCCCCTTCGAACGGGTTGCAGAGTTCGACAATCCTTGATAGTGCAACCAATGTCATCAAACTCAAAGTTAAATGGGTTGTCTTTGCAAAACTTATATACTGATAATAAATTCTTGTTAATAGATGGAACAACAAGAACATTTTTGATTAAGGCATTACCAGCATCCGTAGCTACTGAGGTTGATCCAGTGTGAGAGATGGGTAGTTGATCCCCATTCCCAACAGTGAGAGTTTCATTTCCTGTATATAGAGTACTCAGATCAAGGTTGTTGGGCTCATTGGTTACGTGGTGGGTTGCACCGAAGTCAGCGAACCAAACAGAATTTTCTGGAGTTTCATCCCCTTTGTAAATGTAATTGGCAGTAGGCATAGTGTGCGTAGAGGGAAAATTTTGTATATCCGTGCGTTTGAAGCAGTTCAAAGCTGAGTGCCCCATTTTTAAACAGATTTGACATTGAACTTTGTTGTTCCCCCCAGATCTACCACACCCACCATTTGATCTACCTCCTCGACCTCCTCTATTATTGTTATTTTTATTGGTTGTAACAAAATTTGCAGTAGGAGAGGAGTTAGAGTGGTACCGATTAACGCATACTTCATGATTCAGAAGAATTCATTGCAGTTCAACTAGAGAGATTGATGATGCCTGTGTGGTGAGACTAACAACAACACTTTCGAATTCAGGACCAAGCCCTCCTAAAATATGAAGTCCCAATTCTTCATCAGATATGGGTGATCTAGCAACAGAAAGAGAATCTACAATATTAGTGGCATCAGCAAAATAGTTTATCATGGTGAGGTTCCCTTTCTTCATTGTCTGAAGTTCATACTTCAGTTGCAACAACCAAGACTGCGATTTGGGCGCATATAAGCGCTCCAGCATCTGCCACACACCATGGGAGCAAGTTTGATTAACAACCTGTGAAAGCACAGAAGGAGATAGCGAGGAAAATAACCAACTCAATAATAGTTGGTCCTGTCGATCCCAGTTGGCAACATCAACGGAGGAAGCATCGCCGAAGGAAGCATCGCCAACCGGTCGAGGATAAGATCCATCCACATATCAAATGAGGTCATGACCCTTCAATAAGGCCATGAAAAGTGCTCTCCAAACGACGTAGTTTGATCGGTCCAGTTTAATGGGTATAGCATTCTGGACATTAAGAGAATGAACAGAGGACATACCAGAACTGACGGGGTTGGTTGACATATTGGAATTTGGAGCAGCAACAGGGATAATTCTGATATCCTTAAACTTGGCTCTGATACCAAGTTAAAACTGAGAAGAATGGTGGGAAAGAAGGATCGATGAAGAAGAAGAAGAAAAGTGAAGAAAGCAGGATGGTGCAGAATGACAGAGAAAAGATCTGACTTCTTTCAATTGAATTGAATTTACAATACAACAGGTTACATATATATACAACAGATTTCCTTAGAAGGTATAATCAAAAGGGTAAGTAAATCAACCATAATCGGAATGTGTGGTTTGCATTCCTTTGAGAGAATATATGCACGAGAATAGAATGTACATCTGTACATTCCAAGAACCCATTCCAAATTCAACAACATCTTAACAGGGTATCCATAGTGTTGATTGTTTATCCTATTGTTTGGTTTTAAGATGGACTTTATTAACTTTATTATTAAGGTTTTAATAATTGAATGACCTGATCACTTTCTCAGATCATGTCATATGTGTGGTGTTTTCATTTTCTACCGGCTTAATCACCTTCCTAGTCTGTAAGATGATTTCATGCAATGCTTTATTTGTAGGCTGATTATTATAATATTCAAAGGCAATTGGTTTCCTCCTTTTTTACTTTTCACTTAACACATTTTTCAATATATTTCTGTCTAATGACAATATTTCTTCTCGTGAATAATCACTATTTTTCTGGGTTCTATTATATTTTTACTTCAAAAAACCACTTATATGCTCATTTAGTTGCAAATCACATTCCAAAAATTCCATATTGCTAGTTTTCAGTAGGTTAATTATTCTTTGTATTCCTTTTTTCTATTTCATATGTCATGAACAAATTAATCTGATGGACAATAAGGCTTAAGAGACCATTGTTATGCTGCGTTTTGAAGTTGTGGCATGAATGCTGAGCCTTCCACAACTTTTGTCGTCAGTGTGATGGCAAAAGCATTCCACAACTGGCTATTTCAACTAGTTCAACAATTCTCTGGTTGACAGTATAGAGGAACGGTTTGAAGTGTTTTGGAATTTCAATAAAAAAGTTAGTAAAATTCTACTTGCATGTCATCCAATTATATCAAAAATTAGATTAAGAAAATGTTACTGATTAAGACCAAATAAAAAACAATAGAGCTCCTTAAACTTCACTACTTCAAGGTGGGACTCCAGATCACGGAGGACCACAGTTCGAATGCAATCATTTGTTGAACTTATGGTGCTAGTACTTGTTTTTTTATTTATGAATTTTCAGTCACAGTCAAAGACATTGATTCCAAAGAAAGTATTTCATCCATTACATTTTTACCACTGAACCATAATCCTACAGGGAAATATCAGTGATGCAAAGAAAGTACAAAGGATTCTAGATCCTTCTCACATTATCTGAATCACTTCTAGTCGGTCAACAAAAAAACCCAAGGATAGATGTCACAACTCCTAAATTTTATACATCTCTGACAGCTAGTGGCATAAAGGAAGAATTTGGTGGCAGTGGGTGGAGAGGAGTTCGAGCTGGGGTTTTACGAAGACGAGAAGAAACAAATTATGCTTAAAAAGTAAATAAGTTAGGATTTCATGGATACCAATCGATCGAGATGAGATCAGTCCTGCTCCTTAAGCTTCTCCACTCGATCCTCCAGCTGCTGCACCTTTTGATAGCAAATCCCATGACAGAGCAGAGTAACCAGTAGAGGACGAGGACATTGACGATAAGTAAGGTGTTGCTCTGGGACTTGATGATGGACTTCTGGTGGCGAAGGTGCTCGGAAGGAGTGCAGACGGCTTGGTCGGAGCAGGACGAGCAAGTCTCGTACTTCTAGTAGATGTCAGTGAAGAGGAAGAGAAGGTAGAGAAGGAGAAGATGGAGCAGATTGACCTTTGTAGAAGAGGAGCATAGGATTTTGGGAGAAGGAGAAATCAACCAGCACTTACAACACAGGACATAGATGGAAGTGGGTGCTTCACGAAGTTGGACGGGAGCTACTTTGCCAAACGTCACTCCAAAGAAATGCCAAGAGTTGAAGGGGAGCGATGCATCTTGAGTCCAATAGTAACAACTCTTGAGTTTTGAGAGTTGAGAGTTTTCCATGCCAAACGTAGTCTAAATACCTAGTGAGAATATCTTCATCGTCTTCTGTGTCAAGTTCCATTTTTCTATAAAATACTACAAAGTTAAGTTCTTCCCTTTCTACTTCTTATTTAACTTCTTCATCGTCATCATCCTCATCATGATTGTAATTAAAAGGATCATTCATCTTGATATGAAAAAATTACAATAATTTGATAAAATTACCATTGAAAACAATCATGTAGCAAGAATATAAAAAACTTTGTTTTGCTTTTACAAAAAGAAAAATCATACCATCCTAGCAACATTTGTACGTGTGCGTGTGTATTTCTAACATGTATTTAACAATATTCTTCTGTGAATTCGAAATCCAAACAAACCTGATGGCTATTTCTGAAGAACAACAGAAAAATAACAAGTTTGAACGCAAATAATATCACTTTAGCATCCTATGGATTAACGTGTAGACTATAGCATATGGTATTTCAGTGGGTTTTTTCTTTGAGTGGATTTTCACTCGAAAAAATATATATATAGTGCAGATCATTCTCCTTTGATTACAAATTTATTATTATTATTTATTTTTTTTGACATTGAAGATGATATTCTAAAATTTAGAATTTGTACGATTGTTTTGGCATTCTAACAACATCTAGTGCTAGGAGACAAATCGCCCAAGGAAGAAGTATGCACTCGAGAGGCCTGAAACCCTCACGCCGTCGCAGATCATCCTGCAGCCACCGTGCTTTGCTCCACAAGGCGACCGATTTCGACTGGCTAGCTTTCAAGAGGCGCCTAGTCGAAGATGACTCTACTGATGAGGAGGTTCCCCTCCGATAGCCGCTCAGGTAGGCCAAGTCTTCTCATGCTATCCCCTCTTCCCGCACTCAGGTATGCACCCTTGGGAAGAGAGGTTCTTCCTCGTGTGCTACTTCTCATCTCCCTCACCAGGTTCCTTCTCGGAACGTATGGGTGGGGAGGAACGACAGAGGGCTCCACGTTTTGCCTGGCTTGGGTGAGGTCGTTTCGCATCGTTCCATTTTGAATCAAATATGATTCGACTCGGGCCGTCCCAAACAAATCGGCTGGATCTGGTGCTCGATAAGCTTTTTATCCAACCCTGCCTTTCTTCTTGTTTGTGGCATTTCCTTTCTGAATGTGTTTTAAATATGATACTGGATTTTGACATTACTTTGTTTAGATCTAATACTTCCTTTACATTTGTTTACTCGTATCGTACTTTTTGGAATGATCAATGCCCAGATCGGCATTTTGATTCGTTTTCTGCTTCTAGCAGAACCCCTGCTTGTGATCTTGAACCGAAGGAGAAGAATAGTTCTGTTTCTTCCCTTCTTGACTCCTATGAGCCAGATCACCCTTTAAGCTGGTCCCATGATCGAATAAACCCCTCTTCCTTGACCGTCCCGTAGTCGATGCTGCCCTTGACATCAGTGCTATCGCAAGGTCCGGTCGTCGACCACCCGATCGACGATTCTCCCTCTTCCCGCTGGTTCTCCTCGAGGGTGGATTCCCGAGGATTTGACAGCGACATCAGGATGCCTGGCAACGCCTCGTCTTCTGTGTGGTCTTACACGAGTTACATGCCACCTGTGCTAATTAATCCACACATTATTAGTTAGCTTCCTTATTCAGCTAATAACGCGATTAGGAGAGAGCCTAATTTCAACCCCGGTGCTGATTACATGACTCCTCTTTTGTCGTGTACACGCAATCTTCCCCAAGACGGCCACGTCGACTCTGCCATTAATGCTTGCAGCATCCCTCTCTCCTACTTTTCGAACCCTCCTACGCATTCTTTATTATCGGAGGACACTCTCTTTCCCGCCAATGGGGTTACGTGCGAAACGGGCAAAATCCATGGCACAGAGATTTGGTCTGACAACTGCAATTACTCCTTCCCTCCGTCTCCCGCCCTTTCCCCTTCTGCAAGACGCTCCAGTTGCCTTTCCAATAGGTTCTCTGCTCTTTCCTCCTCGACTCACCCCCTTATCACTGGCTCTTCTAGTTTCTCTGAGTTGGAATCGAGACCTTACCCATCTCCCTCTCCTCTCTCTTCGAGCAACTGGCAAGTAGTTTCCAGGAAGAAGTCCGTCTCTCCATTGGTACGTTTCTGTCGTATTTCTGGTAGATGTTTCTCCTGTGGCCTCCGTGGCCATCAGGCCAAGAAATGCAAGTTTGCTGGGCTTTGTTTTAGATGCAAATCTTCTGATCATTCTGTGGCTATCTGTAATTTTGTCCAAGCACGTCACGCCACCTACTCTGGGCCTCCTGACATGGCTGGTCTATCACCGCATTTTACGACCATCTTGCCTCCCTCTGCGGCGGTTTGCGACCACCTCATGGTACTCTCGCGAAGTGCCATTGTTACATCCCACTCTCCACAACTTACTAAGGAAACCTTAGTATACCATATCAGGACCTTCTGGCCCTGATCCTCCGAGGTGGAGGTGCAGTTATTCTCTCTTGGAAAGTATTTACTAGTATTCCCTCTTCCACGATAAGAAATGACTATCTTAACCAATTTGGAGCATCTCTACAAACGATTTCTGCTTCTTTTTTACCCTGGTCTCCGAACTCCAGCGTAGTTCTAACTTGGAAGGAAGAAGGGGTATGACTCCGTCTTGAGGGTATCCCGCATCACCTCTAGAAAATTGATGTCTTCCACCACATGATCTCTGGTTTTGCTGAGCTGTTGGAAGTAGACCTCTCCGTGGATTCAGCTAAGTTCCTGGGTTACTCCAGACTTAGAGTAAAGATTCACCCTGGCAAGGAAATCCCCGATTGTCGTTTTTTGCCTTTGACAACCATGTCTACCCCATCAAATACCAGAGAAGTTGGGACCTATGTGCCCCTATCCCTACATCCTCCCCTGCTCTCACGGGTCCCTTCCCTGCCTGGCCTACAATCTCTTCTCCCTCTACCTCTGGCTCCATGAGTCTTCAACCTAACCGCAAATCTTTTAAGACAAACAGGGGTTGGAGAGGTGGTAAAGGAAACAAGAACTCTAGGGGAGGCAAAAACGTCTGGAAGCGACCCATCAACCCTGCTTTTTGCCCCTCTGCTAACTTTGCAGGCATTTTACCCACTCCAACACCTATTGTGGAGGCTGAACATGACTTACCAGCTCACCCACACTCCCTCTCCCCATCATCTGAGTCTCACTGTATGGGTGACGAAACTTCTAAGTTTGTGGCGGCAGAAATTATGACTCGCAATCTATCCATGGCCAAATTCAAGAAGGTCGTGGTTGTCTTTGATTGTTTGGAGAAAGATGACCTAAGTGGTCCCTCTGAGGTTGCTTCAGAAACCCAGCCACCAACCCCCATGCATCCCCTAGGTACTTTTACTGCTTCTTCTTCCTCAAATGACATGCTAAATTCTGACCCATCACATTCTGGGTCTATATTATCTGATTCTCCTTTAGCTGCCTCTGAGGATAGCTGTAACCATGCCGACGACAACCTCGAGGACTTGACGCGAAAAGCCAAATACACGAGGATCGGCAAAGTCACGGCAAAAATAATAAAATAAGAATGCAAATGCAGGAGTCGCCACCTAGTCTATTAAAATGGAAGACAAAGAAAACCATATAAAACATGCAAATCATGCAATGGTAAAGCAGGTCATAAACTAGAAATGGGTAAGGATCCCTGTTACACACGAGGAAGGTATTAGGCACCCTTGTGCGCTCGATAAATCGGTCTTCTATAGGTTTCTCATTTGCTTATGAAATGTCGGCTTTTCAGCATTTACTGTACGTCCGAGGGCGATATGCCATGCCATGCTATGTGAGTGGTGTCTTATGCTAAATAAAGGTACATAGAGTGTAGGGTGTATCCTAATGCTCAGAAATATCGCTTATAAATCGGGTCCAGCGTCGATGCAAAGATATTGCATGAATAAGATCAAGGATCTAAGTATTTTGAGTGATTTATCATCCTTGCATTGTTATATGCCAAATGCAATCTAACATGCATGGATAGGGCTAAAAATAAAGCTGAGTCTTCCTGACATATCAAGGAAGAAAACCAGAAAACGAAGCAAGAAATCATGCTAGAAAGCTATACAAAAGTTGTTGTGTGCTACTGAAAACAGGCTGATGTGCCAGATTGGTGCGCTAGACTGGTGCTCCAGTCTGGTGCGCCACCTATGTGCTCCTGTGTGGGCCAGAAAGATATGCCAAAGCAAATACAGAAATCCATGCAGTGCAAAGTCACATATAAATGCATTCCAGTAAATCATGCCATGTAAAATCCTTTGCAAAACTTGAAAAATATGCTTTAAAAGTGAAAGAAATGCAAGTGTAATGACTTGTGGACCATGTGCTCAAGGACTAGTAGCCTCACACAAGATCCCACCCTATTCATGCTAAAAAGTATGCAAGAAGATTCAGACATATCTCTGGATCATGGGCTGATGCACAAGGTTCTCCATATTGGAGTAGAGGCAAACAGCCTACCAGATTTTAGCCATGGACTGAACATTCAAAGGGGAAAATAACTAAGAGACCAATGTTATTTAGGGCTGAAAACATGCATGCGAAATCATGAGATGTCAGAAAACCAGCAACATAAGAATCGAACGCAAAGTCATCGGAAAACTATGCAAACAAGGATGCAAAAGTGAGTGTTTTGCTCTCTGACCAATCTGGTGCACTTGAATGGTGCGCCAGAGTGGTGCTCTGAGTTGGTGCGCCACTCTGGTGCTCTAGATTGGTGCTCCTTAGAAAATCTGGATCAGACTGCAATCTGATCCAGAATAGAGGTGGGTGATTCTTATTAATGCAGAT
>JAMKQA010002933.1:0-16453 GCA_024699735.1 Posidonia australis
TGGACTTAAATCTGGATGGAAAGGGATGAATGAGCTTGGTTTTGGAAGAAGTTCAAATGTGGGTTGAGCCATTGTGGACTTTGGGCTTCATGGGCCTCTATGGGCCTATGTGGGCCTTGTGGGCCCCCACGGACCCAAGTGGGCTTCAATGGGCCCAAATGAATTAAATGGGCCCAAATAGGTTAAATGGGCCTAAGTAGGTCTTGTGTGCCCAAGTGGGCTCAAATAGGACTTAACCGGCCTAAGTGGGCCTTCATGGGCCCAATTGGGTTTCCATGAATTAAATGGCCTATTGAGGGTTTGTGGGCCCAAATGGGCTCAACCAAGGTTCGAGCTCAATCACCACATCCTTATCCTGCAAAATTGGAAATAATTGGGGTGTCTACACTTAGCAGTTATGGTAGTTATCCAGTGGGCCCCATCATGTAACAGTAGTACAAATAGTTTAACTTCCGAAGTCTAAAGTGCAAAATGATCGTGAAAATTGCATCTCAATCACCAGCACTTCACAGTTTGCATCTAAAGAGAAAAATGCAAAATGTCAAGAAAAGCAAGCACATGGTCTTCAAAAAAGTTATCAGATGGGATAATTTACAGAAAACCCGCTAACACCATGAAATTTGCAGAATAGCCCATAAAGGGTGCGATAAATCATATTTGAGCAAAAATTTGCAAATACTCAGTTGAACGCCGAAATTTATAGCTCAGCAGCAATACTGCAGAAATTTGTCATATCAGGGAAATTTGCAATAAAGCCCTCACATTTTGGAAAATTATGAATAACTCCTAGCCTTTTGCAAAACCCGCAAACAATGCCAGATTAGATTGAAACCTTAGAAAGGTCCTTTCAGAGGATGTTCCATGTGCATCTTAGCAAGAATACAGGTATCCGTGCCACAGAGCCAGCAGCAAGCACAATTACCGTTTTGCCCTCCATAGTGTAACTAAATGTTATTTTCCTTCCTAGGGGACAATCCTAGGATTATCACTTTTCTTTTTGGATTCTCATTCAGGGCAATGAGATTCTGCTATCCTATCCCTTCCTCTTTTGGATTTTCGCGGGCATGAAATCCTACTATTTGACTTTTGACCGGGCGGTCATAGTTGACCTTTGACCGGGCGGTCAAGGTCCTATCCTTTCCTTTTCCCTGGATTTCTGCAAGCGCAAAACCTTTTGCTGTTTGACTTTTGACCGGGTGGTCGAGGTCTTGTCCTTATCTTCCTTGGATTTTCGTAAGCGTGAAGTCCTTCTTCTTGACTTTTGAATGGGATGTCAAAGTTGACCTTTGATCGGGCAATCGAGGTCCTATTCTTTGCTTTTCTCGGATTTTCACTGGTGCAAAATCCTTTTGCTTGACTTTGACCGGATAGTCAAAGTCGACCTTTGACCGGGCAGTCGAGGTCATATCCTTTTCCTTGGTTTTTTGCTGGTGCGAAATCCTTTCGTTTGACTTTTAACTGGGTGGTCAAAGTTGGCCTTTGACCGAGTGGTCGAGGTCATATCCTTTCCCCAAGATTATTGCGAGTGCAGAATCCTTTTGCTTGACTTTTGATCGAGCGGTCAAAGTCAACCTCTGACTGGGTGGTCAAGGTCTTATCCTTTGCTTTTCGTTGGTTTTCGCGAGCACGAAATCCTGCTGCTTGACCTTTGATCGGGCGGTCAAGGTCATATCTTTTCCTTTTCCTGGATTTTCGCAGGCACGAAATCCTTTTGCTTGACTTTTGACTAGGTGGTCAAAGTCAACCTTTGACCAGGTGGTCAAAGTCCTATCCTATCCTTTTCTATTCTGGATCTTCGTGGACGCGAAATCCCTTTGCTTGCCCAAATTTTGTGTGGATAGGGCCACCTTTCTTGCTTGACAAATAATATGTTTTGTCATGCCTCCTTTTCTTTGGGCTGGTACCCCCAACTACTAGGTTGACAACCGTCAAGTTGTCTGGCGACCGGGTTGACAGGACTTGACTGACTTGTCATGTCGTGCTTCCTCAAGTGGATAACCTAAATAATCTGGTTGATGAGTACGACAACTTGTCATGTCCCTGCCAGAGGTTCCCCTTATTTGTAGGATTTCTTTAATTTTTGCAATATCACTTCAACATTAACATCAACATTGCATCTACTTTCAACACCCATTCTTGTGTGTACAACATTAGTATCAACTTTGCATTTACATTCAGCATCAGCTCTTGCATTCGTATTTTGCATTTGGCTCGGCATTCACATGCATTCTAGTTGCACTTTGCATTTGCATATTTGCATTTGGCAACAAGTCATGACTTTCAGTGCATCCACCGAATAAGTGACCTAATGCCTATAGCAAACATCATCTCCCTACAGCCTCAAAATAGGGGCATCTGTAGACACCCCAATTTTGAGGTGGCTCGTAGGCAAACTCTCCAAAAGGATGTTGCCTTGCATACGGCAAGCTTAACCACTTTCAAACCCTATTTAACATTTTGATTAGCCCAAGATCATCGCACAAACCACAACCACAAGCCCATGGTCCAGTCAATAATCTAGGCAACCAAGTGGAGAGCACTATTCTGGAGCACCAATGTGGAGCACCATCTTGGCGCACCATGGTTACACACCAAGCTGGTGCACAGCCACTTTTCAGAGTACTGGCTGTTGGTTGTCCATCTTCTATGCTTGTAACCCCCACCTACGAATATTCTTCTATGAATCTACGCAAGTCTATTGGTTTCCAGGGCTTTTGGCATCCCAAGGCTTTTCAACTCCATCTCCTTTAAAAGCAACCCATGAGCAACACCTTGGGTTCTCATAGCAACCAGCACACCTACTTTCAGAGCACCCTTTTGCATCCCTGAGCACTCTCAACTATGACCAAAGCAGAAGAAGGTGACACCTCGAGCCACCCAAGGAGAATACACCATAGGTATGTTCCCTTTTTCTCTTTCATATGGTCTTTGCATGACATTCTGAATGAAGCACATACTGCAAACTTAGCTAATATAATGTTTTTATGTTGATGTTTGCTTGCACTTTTTGCATAGTTTGGTGTTCATGATGCTCTTTTATGCAATCATATTCAATGTTTGTTTGTAAAGATGATTTCCTGTGCTGTGTGAATTTCTTGGCAATGTATCATGGTCCCTATGAGGCTGTTGGCCATAGAATAGGGACTGTGGTGCATCCCTTGCATGCCATATCATGTTACCTTGCTCCCTAAGTTAGCCAAGATACCCGCATGAATCATAAAAACCTCCCTAGGTAGTTGCAGGCCTTAGGAACTCATGAATAAGCATAGATTGGAGAGGAGAGAAAGGAGTGTTTTGATCTAGGTTGTTTAGTGCAAATATGTTCCCTGGCATCTAGGTTATTCCTTTGAAGGGTCGTAAGCATAATCAATCACATACATTCAGCCCAGGCTCTGAAATCAGATTATAGTCTGTAACAGAGTTTCTGGAGTGCCCCAACCTAGCGCACTAGGCTGGAGCACATAACTGAAGCACCAGGCTGGCACACTAGTCTGGTCATAGGATGCAAACAGTAGATTTGCATCATGGTTTGCATGCTTTCCTGTTGGTTATGGACTCTTGTCTTTTTGGTGTTTGATCTCTGATATACCATGTTCATTCCTACACGGTTTCATCATGTAATAACCCAGTTTGCATTAGTTTTGCATCTAGTGAAGTTGGCTTCCCACTAGGGCCTGGTGAACTGGTAGCCTTTCTAGACTCTTATCTAGAGAACTCTTTTGCAGATCCAGACCCAGGTAGCATAGCTATGGCTCACTGACCTTTCCAAATTAGGAGTTTTATGGTCTTGTGTGAGGCTTATTGCCCTTGAGCACAACACCCATTTCATGTTGTCTTGGTTTCACTCTTTCTTTTATGGCTTTATGGAAAAGAGATGAATCCATATGTGATCAGGTTTTCTAGAGGTCTAGGATGTGTTCTTAGATGGTCTTAAGCATATTTGCTAGATTTTATATCGCATAGCATATCAATCTAGTTTACTGTTTGCTCTGCAATTTCTGGGTCTCACTTTAGTGGCACACATTGTTAGCACACATTAGTGGAGCACTTAGTTGGCGCAACAAATAGGAAAACATTTCTGGCACACCAAATAGGCGCACCTGCCTATTTCAGTGCACCAATAGTGGCTTTTGACATGATATTTAGTATGGTTCTTGAATTGCTTTGCTTCTAGTTTTCTTTGGGTGTTCTCCTGGACATATCAGGATGACTCCAGTTTGATTTCATACTCATTAATGCATGATAGCTTAGGTTTTGCATGCAGCAAAGCGAGGATGTTAGCCACTCAATACTACTGGATCTATGGTTATATCTGTGCAACATCTTTGCACCGGTATTCAATCCATGACTTGAGTGATCTTTCAGAGCATTAGGATACACCTCACAGTCCTTTTACCCATATTAGCATAAGGCACAACTCGCATGTTGCATCACAATGCATATCGCCCTCGGGCGAACAGAAACAGGTTGAAAAGCCGACATTTCCATACAAGTAAACGAAGAAGCCCTGAAAGACCGATTTCTCGGGCGCATGGGGGTGCCTAATGCCTTCCCTATGCGTAACAGGGATCCTTGCCCAATTTTCTAGTTCATGATGGCCTTTTCCATTGGTATATTGTATAGTTTTAGTGTTTTAAAACGATTTTCCTCGTCTCCTGTTTTTAAGTAGACTAGGTGGCAACTCCCGCATCTTATCATTGTTTTTTATCGCTTTTGTTGTGACTTCACTGGTCCTCACGCATTGGGCCTTTCATGCTATGCACGAGGCTGTCACTGGCATGGTTACAGTGAGTTGGTGCAAAGCCCCTCTCCTTCTGTCTGGCATCGTGGACTAAGAGCAAGTTTGTTTGGGTCATGTCTTGATAAGCTTCTAGGTTGAAACAGACAAGATATTAGCTGTTATCAAGGGCACAGTTAAGGGTTTATTTGGATTAGTTTCTAAATATTAAACGCAAATTGTTATATTATTTAAAAATTTAAAAAATCAATGGCCATTTTAGGACTGCTATGAAAAAAACCTATCAACTTGTCAATCCAAACGGGATGGGTTCCTTTGGGGGGTTCAACCTTGTTTTTATACATTCGAATTAGTTAGAATTTGATATTATTCAGTTGAGAGATGCTAGATTTAATCAGCAGATAAGTTCCAGCCTTTCAAATAGTTTATTTGCTTTCAAGTGAAACCTGTCAGCAAGTGGACTTGGTTTTACTGAAACTTATTTTTCACGATTGCATATCCAAGGAATCTAGAGGAGAGTGCAATATTGAAGCCTATCATAGAACAATTTGCTGGCTTCATAAGTAGAAGCCTGTCAGTATTGAAACCACTAAAGACATTCTTTGAGTCATCCATGTTGTCATACTATTTTACACCTATGGTCGTAAAAGAGTAAGGACAATCACTCAAGCCTCTTACCGTTGTGAAAAGTTAGTGGGCTTGTCTTAATTTGTTTGTTCATTACAATTTATTCTCCATCTGGTTTATAAGTTTGGTGGTCAAATTTAGGCTTTGACATATTAATGTATCCTGAGGTGATTGTGTTTGTGATAATTTAGGTATACTAGAAGCATGATAAGCCAGTTCAATTTTTTAATCAATAGTGATCAGCTAGACCAAACATATACAATTATTACTGTGAAACATATTTTATTTATGCATGCATCATAAAAATCTATATCCATATGTTTAATTGCATCTCAGTCACTCTTTTCAGTTATATATTGTATTTGAGATTGTGACCATGCCCGCCCAGGGATCCGGCATGGAGTCGCACTAGAGGGAGGAGACCACAGTCATGCCAGGATGGATAAGGTGCAAGATAGGATAAAAATGAAAAGGAAAAGGAGTCGCCACCTAGTCTTTTAAGGGAAAGATGAGAAAAACCACAAACAAATCACAAAAGATGAATGCATGAGATGCAAATATGAAGGCCAGATGTCCACAAACCAGAGGATGGGTAAGGATTTCTATTACACACGGGGAAGGTGTTAAGCACCACCATACGACCAAGAAACTCGGTCTTTCTAGTCCCATTCGCTTGCTAGAGGTTGAATGATTATTCGCTAAGCCTAGATTGCGCTCTTACCATGCTAATAAGAATGCCAAGTCAAGACTAGATGGATGTACAAGATGGTATGCAAAAACTACAATGAAATCCACATAAAATAACGCAATCATGAAAAATGACGCAACAAAGAAAATCACATAAAATGACAAGGTTTTTGGCGAGAATGGCTCGAAAAATCATACAGGCCTCAAGAAATTCAAAAATGCAACCAACTCAGGTCACCAGAATCATAGAAAACATCACAGAAATCAAGACGGAAAAACTGCAAAGAAGTCCATGTAAAATATGTAAACTGTGACATGTGAAGAAATTCACATAAAATGACGACGTTTTTGGAAAGAACACTCTGAAAAACCACACCAACATCAAGAGCATCAAAAAGGCAATAGACCCAACTCATTAGAATCGCGAAAAACATCATGGAAACATGAATGGAAAAATTACAAAGAAATTTGCGTAAAACAGGCAAACAGCGACATGTGAAGAAAATCACATAAAATGACAGTGTTTTTGGAAAGAATGCTAGGGAAAACTATACTGATATCAAAAAGATAAAAAGTGGGGCCAACCCAACTCACCGGAATCATAGAAAAAGTCATGAAAATCAAAACGGAGAAATAATCTACAAGTGAGCCAATGTGGGCCTTTTGGTCAGTTAGTGTATACTCTTAGGCAATGAAATCTAAATCAAATCAAAAAATCCAAAAATACAGAATAAAAGGGATCAAATCAAATGTTAGGCAAAGGATTCTGATAACGGGATGAGGAAAGTCCAGGAAAGAAGCACATGGGATGCAGACTCGCTCCAAAAGGATGGGACAATATGAAAATGTGATGTAAACTATGCAAAATGCATGAATATGTACCTCTACATGTAAATGGTGCTGACGAATGACTTAGGCAAAGGTTATGCATGACTTATTGCAATAACTAACATGCATGTGCATGAATTAGTGGCATAGGGGCAATTTGATCATTTTAATGGCCAGATGTAATAAATGCATGTATGGAGATGATGCATGGTCAGAGATATGGCAAAATGCATGTGAAATGTCAAGAAAGTATTATTGGTAAGAAAACATGCAAAGGACAAGGTCTTAAAATCAATAAATCAATGTAAATAGAGTAAAGGACAACTACAAGGATCGAAATGTGAAATTAACAAAAAAGGGTGAAAACCTGGATTAAAATACACTCAATGACTTCTATTCCAAGGTGTAGATGATGAATCAAACGAAAAAATGACATTGACTGTGTGAAAATTGCACCTTGGTAATTTCTTGAAAACTCAAGGTCTAATGTGTAAAATTCACACGTAAGTGCAAATGTGATTAAAATATGAAATTAAAGATTAATTCACAGTGCAAACATGAATTTTAAATAAAATCTATGATTAAGTGCAACATAAGAAATGCAATAAGTGAAAAATATCAAAAATATATGAGAAAACAATTAAAACCCTAAATGATGGATTTAAAAATAGTTTGAGGGTCTAGATGCAAATTTCATGTGCTCAGGGATTGTATGCTGTGAATCTAGGGGCCTACATGCAGAATTACAGGGCTTCAATGTGATAAAAACTAGACTTTCATGGGGATCAGTGTAATTATGAAGTTCCTTAGGGTTAAAATGCAAATTTCACAGAGAAAATTCATTTTTAAAAGTTTTGAGGGCAAAATGCAAAATTTCAGGACTTAATTATAATGAAAACATGATTTCAAGGACTCAATAGTGATAAAACAAAATTTCACAAGATAGAAAATGAAAAGCAGGAAGTTCATGGGACATGCTGCAATATTTACAAAAAAAACAAAAGAAACGAAATTTTGAATTAAAAATCTAGGGGTTAAAGTACAAAATGTTAGGACTGAATTGTAACGTTCTAAACAACTCATGGAAAAAGGTAAAAGAAAATAGAAATGATGGTCACCGACGATTCGAATATCGCCAGCGGTAGAGGACTAGGGAGGCCTTCTAGGGCCTCCCCGTCAGTCGATCCCTCATCGGAGTGTGGGAAAAGCAAGAAAAAGAGGAGAGGAGGAGATCTATCGGCGTCGATGATCCATCCAGCGGTCGAAATAGTGGGTCGACATCACCCCCGACCTTTCTTCTCTAACTACGGTGAGCTTCATGGGCGGCTGTCTAACGGGCGTCTAAGCGGTGAACGTAGGGTTTAGTGAGCTTGAAGGAGGCACGACAGAGCTTTTCAAAGCATTGGGCATGACCGTGGCGCCTTGGGGTGCGCCACCCATCTCAGGCTCCGGAGACGGTTGTAGACGACGGCGGGGATGGTGTTGCAGCAGTAGAGGCTTTCGAGCGGTGATCGAGGAACATTTGGTGGACCACGAGGGAGCTTCCAGAGGCGTTAGTCCAGTCAGGGCGTGATCGGTGTGCTTTGCCCGCTCAGTGGGTTCAACGGTGGCGGTCAACTGTAGTGGGCAACGACGGCACTCCCTGGGCCACAATCGACTAGGGAAATGACCACTTGGGCAATGGAGGCTCAGTAAAAAAGAAGCGAGAGAAGGGGAGATGGTTCTGGTGCTAATGTTGACCCGACAGGCCATTGGCCTTGTCAGTGGTGGTGAACCCACCGTCGGAGAAGAGGAAGATGACGCAACAAGAAAAAAAATGCAGGAAAAACCAATTCTAATGCTAAGGAATGAAGCAAATCACATAGGGAACAGGAATGCATCTATGTTATACTAGGGGGCTGAAGATTACCTGAGTTGTAGTGTTTCTCGACGGCATCCTGGCGGCGGCGCTCCTCTATTGCAGGCATTCTAAGTTGCAAGGAGATCGTGGTTCGATATTGCTCGGGACTGCCAGAAGAGGTTGGATTGAGGATTGGGGTTTTTCTTCTAGGTTCTCCACGTGTCGAAGGGTTTCAGGCACTAGAAGGAGAGGAGGCCCCTTAGTCGACGGCGAGAGACCTTTTAAACTCCAGCGAAGCTCTCCCACGACGTCGATCTTCTCCCACGAGGGCTGAGTGTCGTCCGATGCTCGCATGAGCTGGAGGAGATTGGCCGGAGATTGCGGGAGGTGGAGGATGTGCTTTGAAGACTACAGGATCTCGTCGGAGATCTCACCAGAAATATCAAGGTTGTCGGAATTATTTTTGCTGGTTTATAAAGTTTGCTGATTCATGGATTAAATGGTGCATTAGGCTGCTAATGGGCTTGGCGATTTGGTTTTGTTTTAGGGTTTTCTTTTCTTTGTTTTTGTTTTGGGATTTTTTAGGGATTTTAGGTTTTAATTAAATTCTTGATTTTGTGATTTATGGTTTAATTAATTGGCTTTGAATTAGGGTTTTTTTAGGGTTTTAATTGCTTTGGGGTTTTTAGGATTTTAATTACTTTAGGGTTTTAAGGTTTTGGATTTTAATTAGGATTTTGAATTTAATGAAGTTTTTTGGGTTTTAATTAAGGTTTTTAGCTTAATTTGGGCTTTTGTGTTTTAATTAGAGTTTTAATTTAGGGGTTTTAGATTTTGATTAGGGTTTTTAGTTTAATTAGTGTTTTTTGGATTTTAATTAGGGTTTTTAGTTTAATTTTAGTTTTTGTGTTTCAATTAGGGCTTTGGGTTTAATTAATTAGGGTTTTTCTGAATTTAAGAGGATTAAAGTTTTGTGTTTGAGTTTTAATTTAGATTTATTTAGTTTTTTACTTGACTTAATTAGGGATTTAGTTTAAATTGTCGTTTAATTGGTTTTTATTCGGTCTTTGACTTAGATTTTGACTTCATTGATTTTGATTGATTTTTGTTTGGATTAGGGTTTCTTTTTAATGGATTTTATTAAGTTTTACTTGATTAGGGTTTTAATTTGGATTTTAAATGGTTTAAATGGATTTTGAATTTAATTTGGGTTTTCATTTGATTAATTGGATTTTAAGTGTATTTAAGTGGGTTTTATTTAATTTTGACTTTAATTGGATTTTTGTTTAACTAATTTGGATTTTAAGTGTTTTAAATGAATTTTGTTTGGTTTTAATTCTTAAATATTATTTTTTGCTTTGATTAGATTAGAGTAAACTGGTATGGGCCTAAATAGGCTTGTGTGGGCTTGAATGGGCTTGTGGGTTTATGGTTTTGGTGGAGTTGGGGTTTTGGTTTGATGGTCGCAACTAGAGCATCTTTTCAAAGGAGTCTACTACCAAGTGACTTCAAAATCAGGAGATCTATAAAGATCATTAGACCTACTGCCATACTAGAAGGTTTTAGTGTTTGGGTTTAGTTATTCCTTTCTTTTATGTACACAAAGCTTGTGACATGTTGAGTTTGTTTGTTTAAAAAAATCTCATGATAAATAATTTTAACCTCAAAATATTTTTTTATCATGAAACACTGCAATGAATTGACCACTACTTGAATTAAAATAATCTCAATAGTGTTTAGTTATACAATATCAATATCAATACACTATAATTGTCTTGAGTACATAATAATGAATGTACCATGATTTTATGTATTTATATTTGGCATCTCAAGTTATGTTTTTATATTTGGAAAATATGAAATTGTATGCTCTTCTAATTTATTATTCAATTCTTTACAGGATGAAGTATGACGTGGTCAGCAATCTAAGATGAATTTTATGTCACAAGTCTTCATCAAATTAATACTTATTTTTATGATAATTTACTCAGTTAGCTTTTCTTTTTTGTTATTTACCGGTTGGAAATAGTACTTCATTCGCCCTCATCCATGAAGTCCAATTTTTTTTGTCTATGTGATTGGTATCTGTTACATTTTTTTTGTACTTGACATTGTTATGATGGATATATATTTGACATGATGTTAGATGTATAACCTCAATTGTGTACTTTTTATGGATATATCTATGTATATATGTATGATGTTAGACAATTATTGTATATATGAATTTATTTCAAATTGTGTTATAGTTTCTTTTCACATGGTATTTAATTAATTACGTTGTTGCAAGTTGACTTATAATTTAAACAAGTTTTCAAAAACATTAAGATTTATTTTTTGTAAAACAAATTAATAAAATATCGATAGAATTTCAGTCGATATCTAAATTAATATCCGACTAAATAATCATCGCTAAAAATATAAAATACCAACGCCACAAACAAAAAAGCACAGGCACCCCTCCTAAATGTCGCAATGCACAATCAAGGTAGCTCACCACTGCCCAACAGGCAATAAAACTCAAAACCATGCCTTTAAAATCATTCATTTCTTTTCCTTTTTAAAACCATATGCATGCTCTTTCAAAATCTTTTATGCACGCTCAAGATGGCCATTCTTGCCAAATAAAGCCCAAAAGCCACAACAAAGTACAACTACAGAGCCTCCGCTTTACGCAACATGGCACCTCTGGACCCAAGCACAACACCAAGCCACGAAGCCACTGCTCTCAAAACACTATGTCTCAACAGGTGCTAAGCCACGGCCTCCTGTAGGCCTAGTGCTTGATTTCCTGAACTAGGACTCCACACAAACCATAAGCATAAATAGTGTGTCGAGCTGTCCAACGCCAAACAGACAACACTAGCCACAAGCAATCAACCGAACAACGACCAATGGTATCTACATTGCCACGGTGAAGCCACCCTGTGTAAGAGTGATCACTGTCTCATGATTCTCCCTCGTGGAGAACCCTCACAAAACCAACACCTCTTGGGAAGACAGTCTTATCTCTCAAGATGATACCAGCAATGGGGCGTGCATTTTGCCCACTCTAGCCAACACATGGTGCACCTCCTCACCGTGTCCTCCACACAGTGCTCAAGAGGGAGAGATACCTTCACACCTGACAACACTCGAGTCTCAATGCTCACAGCTACAACAGGAGTATCATTCCTCCCCAACATGCCACAATCACCTCAACCCACTGACCTCAACCTCGGCCCCATGATCAATAGTCGAAGAGTGTCATACTTCCAAGTCCCGACGAACATTCACCTCAATCTATTGGTCCCCAATGCAAACAAAAAGCATCCGAAAACTCTTTCCAAATCATTCTCAAATCTGTACTTTTCTCTTTCCAAAACTCACTTTTTGGAAAATCATTTCGAAAACCATTAAATATCTTTTAAAATTCAAGAAACATTGTGTTTGGGTTCACGAGCACCACGCTCAATCCATGACCACAATCCAAGAAAAACATCAACAAAAGCATCCTCTAAGTGTCAAATCCACCCAAAAGACACTACAGTAAAGCAAACACAACCAGAACCCTATGCTCTGGTGCCAAGTGTAAAACACGTACTGGCTTGTGTTCCTTAGGAGCACAGCCAGATCGGCTCAACCACCCGAAACAGTGCTACTGAATACTCCATTCAGTGCACCACACACAAGCTGGTCCATCATATGATCCTAGAGTTGATTATAAATTCTAATGTTCAATCTACACCATTAAAGGGGAGAGCTTAGAATTACTACATTCTATAGTTTATTATTCTACCCACACCCGAGGTGGACTCTTGCTAATTCATTTTAGGTCAATTCTAAATCCTTTCTAATGATTCTCCTAATCATTTACAATCTAGAATCACCTACAAGGTATTAGAACTAGCTAAAACATCCAAAAACACTGAAAAAGTCCCAACCAGACTTACACATCTAGGCCGTGCATCTGGCCCATGTGTGACCATGCTGGTGGAACCCCTAGGTGCGGTTCACCAAACCATACTCCGGTGTGCGGAAACACACTGGGAGGTCCGATACAGTCACAGCGAAAATGGTGAATCCGAAGGAAGAGACACGACTCAGAAACACCAAAGGGAAGACAAAAAGGATAAGGAAAGGAGTCGCCACCTAGTCTTTTAATGGAAAGACGAGGAAAACCAAGAAAACACCAAAAAAAGCAAAAAGCAAACAAGATGCAAAGATGCATGTGTGATCCGTGCTTAATGGATAATGCAAGATGAATGCGGGCCAGAGAAAGGGTAAGGATTCTGGTTACACATGGGGAAGGGGTTAGGCACCCCCATGCGCCCGAGAAAACTTGGTCATTCTATGTTTCCTACTATCAATGGTCTGCTAAATGCGTGCTTGCTTATTCTATATGCTCATGCATGAATGACTGAAAACATGCCAAGTAAATGAGAAATGAAATCGAAGGAAAAAACTTAATCCGAGGGTCGAATGTAGGCATTGTTAATGCCGCTTTACTATACGCCCTTGGGTGATGAGGAAAATCGTGAAAATCGTGAAATTCTTAAAATGCGTCTCATAAAATAGCAAAAATCCGAGAAAATCAAAAAGGGGAAAATAATCCTTGTTTCGGAACCATGTCGGCTTTGCAAGCCTTTTACTATACGCCCTCGGGCGATGGAAAACCAAAACAAGCGAAAACCACGGAAAATCGAGGAAAACTCGGAAAACGAGGTAAAGACTAAGCTCGGAACGTAGCTAGAAAGCGTGCACCAAGCCAGGATGAAAAGACGGAGAAAATCGTGCAAAAAGATGTGAAAAGTATGCATAATGCAAGTGTGAGTGCAAATCTGAAAAAGTCTAGGGGGTTTTCTGCAAAAAGGCCTAATCCGAGGAAAACCAGAGTCTGAAAGCCCAAATCAGCGAAAACACATGGGAAAACACATTCCATGCATGTATGATGAAATCTGGGGTCAAATATGCTCCCTAGTGCAAAATGAAGTTCTCTAGGGGCTAAAATGCAATTTACCCACTAATACATGCAATGTATGTCAAATCAGCACAAAATCTGGACATAAATGCATGGAAAATACTCAGAAATGATTCAGGGGTAAAATAGTCAAACTACACCTGAAAACAGCAAATCAGAGTAACTACAATAAAGCACCGGGGTTAAACTGCAAAATACCCAGCCACCAAAGCATCCAAGAAGCAAATCAGTAAAACAGAGGGCTAAAACGCAATTAAACCATGAAAACATGTTTCTGGAATGCTGTAAAACAAAGTCAGGGAGTTTTATGCAATTTTCACAGCAAAATAAGCCTTCTAGATGTTTTCTGTAAAGTATAGGGGTCTAAATGCAATTTTCCCAGTGAAAACATGCTTCTGGAAAAGTTTCAGAGAAGTATGAGGGCTAACATGCAATTTAACCAACAGAAACAACTATCCAGAGAGTTTTTGAAACATGCAAGGGCCTAAATGCAATTTTCCCTGTAAAATGAACTATCAGAAACATTCTGAGGAAGTGTAGGGTCTTACATGCAATTTTCACAGAGAAAATGAATTGTCAGAAACATTCTGAGGAAGTGTAGGGTCTTACATGCAATATTCACAGAGAAAATGAACTTGCAAGAGGTTTTTAAGAAAGTGCAGGGTCATTTTAGCAAAATGTCTGAGAGAAAACATGTTTTAAAAACTATGGGGGCTTTTATTAAAGTTTTAAACTCAGAAAATATTATTTTAAATGTTCAGGGTAAAACATGTAATATTTTCAGTTAAAACTTTATTCGAAACATTTTAGAAAAATGAGTGCAGGACCTATATGTAATAAAAGGACTAGAAAGTAATTCCAGAAGGACCTATTTGCAATAAAAACATAAACTCCAGATTTTATTCAAAATAAAAGTTTAAATGTTTTTAAAATTGAAAAGGGGGTGGCGCCCGGGGTCTGATCTCCGGAAGCAAGAAGGGGACGAGTGGAGGACATCCAACGGTTTGGATGTGGCCCCCGACGGCGGAGGCACTTCCCCCACCTCACTCGCCGTCGAGTTGCTCCGACGACGACCACGAGGAAGAAGGGGACCTGTTGGGGCTACGGCGCGGCGTTTGAAGGCTTCTAGATAGCTGAGGGAGGCATCGAGACTACTCCGGAGCGGCGCAAAGGTTGGTGGAGCGAGGTGGAGACCTGACCGTCACCGCCGCGGCTTCCACCAGCGAGCGGCATGGCTGGGACGATCTAGTGGTCGTGGCACAGCTCTGAGGACTCCGGGGTGCTTGCGGGGCATGAAGGAGGGTGTCTGAACCATCGGAAGGGCGCGGGAGGCTGGAGGTGGCTCTGGATGCTCTAGATCCCGTCGTCTTCTCCGGCGACGGTGGGATCAGAGCGCTACACCGGCGGGCGTCGCGCGAACTGCTGGGAGCAACGGAACGGCAACGACGAGGCACGGCGAGCTCCGGGAAGACCAGAGGAGGAGGAGAGAGGGCTCGAGGGTCCAGGAAACGTCCTGGATTGCCCCCTGCCTCTGTCGCCAGAGTTTGGCGACGGCGGGGCACGGTGGAGCTCCGTTAGCCAAGGGATCACTCTAGATCCCTTGGAAACACTCCGGGATGAGAAGGAAGGCCTAGAAATTTACAATTCAAACAAATAGAGTGATCGGAGATGTGTACCTGGCTGGAGTGGACTCACCAGAGCTCTGGATCGGCGACTGGCTCTACTCCTCCACGCGACGCTCTGGCACTCTAGTTCTCTCCCTTTCGCTCCGAATTGTCTCTGTGGTGGAGCAAGAGTTCTGGAAATCCATGTAACGTGAGCTTTGCTTCTCCATTTATAGGTGAACCCAAACAGAATTGCAACTCGTAACAACCTGGTAACTGCTGTCCCCTCCTTGCTCCCTTGGCTGCCAACATGATGGACGGTAATCCAGCGGTCGTGATGGTGGAGTGATCCAATGGCTGGCTGTTGGATTGGAGTGGGTTCAGTGAGTGCATGTAGAATGTGAATTTTGGTTATTATGTAGGAGAAAACTTAGGTAAATGAAGGGGAAAGAAAATGAATATGGTTATTGGGTTTAAATCTAGATGGAAAGGGATGAATGAGCTTGGTTTTGGAAGAAGTTCAAATGTGGGTTGAGTCATTGTGGACTTTGGGCTTCATGGGCCTATGTGGGCCTTGTAGGCCCCCATGGGCCCAAGTGGGCTTCAATGGGCCTTGGTGGATTTGATGGGCTTTCATGGGCCTAAGTAGACTTTTGGGTTCAAATGGACTAAATGGGCCAAAATAGGTCTTGTGGGCCCAAGTGGGCTCAACTAGGGTTTAATGGGCCTATGTGGGCCTTCATGGGCCCAATTGGGTTTTCATGAATCAAATGGCCTAAAAAGGGTTTGAGCTCAGCCACCAGACCCTCGTCCTGCAAAATTGGAAATTTGGGGTGTCTACAGATGCCCCTCCCAGAGCGTGGTCGGAGGTCGAGTAGAACAGAGACCGACGCTCATGGTTGACAAAGACACCCCTCGTGAAACCACAAACAGGAGTTATCCACAAGCAATCTGCCACTAGTCAGGAACATACCAGGGGTCGGCTCTTGAGATCCTATCGCCACAGCCAAAGCCAAGCACAAAAGATTAAGAAATGACAAGCTGACGACCAATCAGCTCCTAAGAGACATGACTGGTTGTCACACTTGTCGCAGAAAGCGCCAGACAAGACACACGGTGCTTGCCGACCGAGAAATGACTGATCACGGAAGTCATCCAAGTAGTTCGGG
>JAMKQA010002936.1:0-16624 GCA_024699735.1 Posidonia australis
CCCCCCCCCCCCCCGAGAAGGCAGTCCAGTCTCTTAGGGCGCTACCAGCTACGGGGCACGTGTCCCACCCGCATTGGCCACCACAAGGTACACCTCCTCGCGGCGTCCTCCAAATGGTGATTAGAAGGGAGTGTCATACCTCCACACCCGACAACACCTAAGCCTCAGTGCTCACAACGACAACAGTAGTATCATACTTCCCCGTCACACCGCAAGACACCTCAACCCGTGGATCACAACCCTAGCCTCAAAATGACAATCAGGGAGTCTCATACCTCCAAGACCCGATGACCCTTAGCCTCAAGTACCTCGGCCCCTGACCTCAACCAGGGAGATTCGCCTGACCACTCGAGAATATCGTCACATTCCCTGATCCTGTTGACACAATCCCATTGTGTCTCGGTCCGCACACAGAAAACCAGAAAATCATTTTCCAAAACAGGTCAACTCATCTCTTTGAAAACCAATTTCAAAACCATTTTATATCTTTGGAAACTTGTTCAACACCTCGAACAAACGGTACATCAAGTGTCCCACAGGACCACCACTAATGGCCCACGATCCCATCTTAATTGGGCAAAACAAACAATCCATGAAATCACTGCAATCAAAATGAATTTTCCAAAAATCCAAGGAAAACCTCCAAAAAAATGCCTTGCCAGACACAGGCATGTGGACCACGCGTCTAGCCCACACCCCGACACATTCGTCTGAACACAAATAGAACCTAGGCCAGGGGCCAGAGCTACTTCCGGACCCATGCATGAGGCCAGCGCATTCTGCCTGCGCCCTAGTTTTTTGCCTGAATTCAGACGGCCTACAGCAGGACACCCTAGAGTCACCTGAAGTGGGAACCAAGGGCAGACCCACCAAAAAACCACCAAAACATTCGAATAAAATATATGTGGTAGACCCTTGAGTCCACTCTAAAACCCAACAAACAAAACCAAAATCTATTCAAGACATAATAAGATATAAATTCACAAGCACAGAGGGGTCAATTAAACCCAAATCTGAACAACCACCATAAATACCCATAAATTCCACAATAAATTCCCAAAAGATCCGAAACATTAAATTTAGCCAAGATTACATGCATCCTACGCAATTCTACCATTGTACATGATTTCTACACATTGGATTGAGGGTACGTACCTGAAATGAACTCAAGCAATCCAACGTGCCCTCTAGCCAGCCACCGACCTCCATCGGCCTCCACGATGTCCACGGAAGCTTCCTCAACCTCTGGAGCACCTGCCACACCGACGTCGAGCAACCACGGAGCCTCTACCTCTCTCTCTCCTCGATGCACGGAACAGAGGGGGAAGAACGAGGGCGATGGGTGGGGAAATGATGGGGTGAGGGAAGGGGAAGGGTGAGGAGGAAGGGAAGGGAAGGAGAGGTGTGCGCCCGAGGAGGAGGAGAAGAAAGAAGAAGGAGACAGACGGCGAATGACGGAGCGCAGCGCGAGTGCACTTATAAAGCCCAACGCACGCAATAGCTAAATGCATGCTCACCTACGCATTCCAGCCACCGGCACCCCGCACAAGCTCACCGGCCACATCCCTCAACCACTAGCCACAACAACTAGCCCACAATGTGGGCCCCACACGGACCCACCAGTACAACGCCACATTGCACAGTGCCAACCACACACAGGAACATACGACCATAAGTCAGTCAACGAGGCCCAAGCCGAAAATCTCAAAATCACATAATAGACCTCGAATAGTAACACCTGTCCATGAATAAATTTATTAAAATGTAAAAAATTACAAAAGGAATTTACGAGTGTTACATGTACCAACAAAAATATGGAGACAATAATGTCAATGAGCACCTAACCATTGAAAAAAAACTTTGGTAGCAAGTTTCGATGAAAAGGAACAAGGATAGTTCATCAAGAAAGCAAGGCCTAAATGGTTTGGATCCACACTATAACCATGTCGGCGATCACCTTGTGTGAGGTGTGAATGGGCCGAATGCACGAAGCCAAGCAAAGTCAAAACAAGGACCCTGGCAAAAGCTGAAGGATGCAAGAAAAAAAATGGGACTGGCCACCTAGTCTATTTAACGGAAAGACGAGGAAAACCGAATCCAAGACAATGCAAATGCAATGTGTGGCCATGCCGGTGGAACCCTGCACGGCTCTCCCTTACCGGGTGCGTAGAAGCACACAAGGAGTCCCGATAGGGTCACGGCAAAGATGGTGAATTTGGAGAAGAAGACTAGGCTTAGAAACACCAAGGAAAGATAAGAAAGGATAAGGAAAGGAATCACCACCTAGTCATTTAATGGAAAGACGAGGAAAACCGAACACACAAGAAAACCAAGAAGCAAACAAGATGAAGAAAACATGTATGCTCCATGCCTAATGGATAAAATGCAAAAATGAATACGGGCCAAAGAGAGGGTAAGGATTCTTGTTACGCATGGGGAAGGGGTTAGGCACCCGCATGCATCCGAGGAACTCGGTCTTTCTAGGTTTCCTGCTTGCAAATGGTCTAATGGGTGTATGCTTGCCTATTCTGAATGCTCATGCTAAAGTTGACTAGAAAACATGCCAAATTAAAGAGAAGGAACGAAATAAAGGGAAAAAGTTAATCCGAGGGACAAATGTAGGCATTGAGAATGCCGCTTTACAGTACGCCCGTAGGTGCTGAACAAAATCACGAAAATCGAGAAATTCTTGGAAAATGTCTCGCAAATCAGCAAAAATTTAAATAAATTCGAGAAAATCAAATTGGGGAAAATAATCCTCATTCAGGATAATGTCGGCTTTGGTAAGCCTTTTAATGTACAACCTTGGGTGATAGAAAGCCAAACCAAGACAAAAAAAACACGAAAATCGGGAGAAATCCGGGAAACGATGAGAAAACCAAGCTTGAAGTGAGCTAGAAATGCATGCACAATGTAAGGAAGAAAATGCGAGCAAATATGCATGAAACGATGGGATAAAATATGCGAAATGCATGTGTGAGTGTAAAAATGCAAATCCTAAGGGCCTTTGTGCAAAAAAAACCCAAATTCTGAATGAAAACTAAAATTCGAAAACTAAATCATCAAAAATACATATAAAAACACATTTCCTATAATTTTGAAGAAATCTAGGGTCGAATGTGCAAAACAGTGCATTTTTGGTCAAATTGAAGATTCCTAGGGGTCAAAATGCAATTTTTCCATTGAATCATGCATTTAATGTAATCATATGGAAATTCAAGGTAAAATATGCAAGAAAAAGGATCTATGAATGTTTCAGGGGCAATTCAGTAATTTAACCCTAGAAAACATGCATTCAATGTGAAATCTGTAAAGTTCATGGTCAAAAATGCAATTCAGAACAATTTCAATGTGAAACATGCATTCAGAACAGTTTCAGAAAAGTTCAGTGTTCATTATGCAAAAAGGTTGGATTAAAATGCATGAAAAGAAACTCTCGGGTTTTTATCAAATTTTTAAACCTAAAAAATGTTATTAGGAAAACTCAGGAGGCACATTGCAATATTTTCAAATAAAATTTTATCCAAACGATTTAAGAAAAATGTGTATTGACCTAAAAGTAAGAGAAAGGACCTATTTGTAAAAAAAAAAAAGGGACCTAAATGTAACAACACAAAAGGTTTAGAAATTTAATCAAAGAAAACTATTTTTTTATTTTTATTAAAAAGAAAAGGAGCGACGGCTGCCGGCGGCGCAACTCCGCCGTCGACGATCATCGGAGATGCCATCCAGAGCATCCCAAGGCCTGATCGAAGATCAGAGGACACAACAAGCAAGAGGGGAGGATAAGAAAGGGATCTAACAATGTGGATGGAGCATCGGATGGCCAGAGGCGACTGTCCATCCCCGTCACCGTCAAGACGACTCCAACGATGGCGTAGGAGAAGGAGAAGTCTCAGGAGGCAGCGGTGTGGTGATTCAAGGCTCTTGGAAGGTCGACGGCATAGAGAGGAAAATTCCCCAATGATCTAAAGGGTGCTTCGATTGCGCGGGACTCCCAATCGAGCTCCGACCACAAGTCATCTTCTTCGGTGACGGTAACAACTTCTGGTAGCGTCGGGGGGCACTGGGAGAGTGGGATGTCACTCCTGGTGGCTCTGTTGTGTTGGTGGCAGGCCGTGGAGTGATCCTGGATGATAGGAGAGGCACGGCGAGGCTTGAGGCGCGTGTTCAGTCGCGGTGAATAGTCTTCCTCTTCGACGACGGCAACATGGCGCGACTCCAGCAATCTTCTGGTGGAGGTCTCCACAACAACTGGAATGGGGATTTGAGGGGTGGAGAAGCTAGAGGGAGGTCTAGGGAGGAGAACCTAAAGCTCTAGGACATGAATCAACCAATGGATTCGTGCCCCCACCTAGGCCACCGGAGAATGACTCTTGCGAGGCCTGGAAACATGATTCCAACCAGAGGAGACCTCTGGCTCTGTTGGAATCGACCAAGGGAGGTTGAGGGAGACCGAGGAAGCTAAAATTGAAATTAAATGAAGTTGGTGGAGGGCGTAACTTTTCTGGCATTGTGCTTCGCCGTCATGGCTCAACGGGGGTGGCTGAAAACTCTGGTTTCTCACCTCCACGAACTTCCTCTCTCTTCACGGAACTCTTTCTATCTCCTCCTCCCTTTCTCTCTCACTCCTTTTTTTTCACACTTCACACTACTGTCCCATTTATAGGTGAAGCTCCGGTGGCTACAACAACCTATAACAGATTCAACAAAATCCTAACAACTAACCAACTCTGTAACAAACTTAAACCTCCTAACAGACTAACCACTTGTAATAACCTTGCAGTCCCCCACGCACCCCGCTACCTGCCCAAGCACCGACAACGATCGACGGTCGTGATGGGGGAATAGGCCAGGTTCGCATGTCTGGTGTGGTTGTATGGAGCACCGGAGAGGTGCGCCCGTCTGATGCGCTAGATAGGTGCGCCTGTCTGGTGCGCTAGACAGGTGCGCCTGTGCGGCCTCGGATCACGGCTTAGATCATTGGCTGTTGGGTTTGGCGCTCCTTGGCTTTGGGACCAAACCTGGGTTTGAGTTCATTTGTGATAAAAAGCCCAACAACCACAATTCTATCATGCAGACCTGCAAAATTGGGGTGTCTACACAATGCAATGCTCTACACTTAAGGGATGAGTCACAAAGGTCACTATAGGCCAAAGAGATGGGCAAGGATTCGTGTTACATGTGAGGAAGGTATTAGGCACCCCCACACACCTGACGAGTCAATCTGTAACACCCCAAACTTGGGTACGCTACCTTACTTTAGTATCATAAGTAACTACAATGATTACGGCATAAATGAAATAACTGCAATTACCTAGGACTCACCTTCCAAGAACAATGTGCGGCTAGTGGCTCCAAACTTGGGCACCCGGACTGGACTACACCTCAACCTACACCTAAAAACCAAATAAACCACACGTAAGTGACAACTAAGTCACCCAATACACACCCCACACATACACAAGACCACAGCAAAAACAGCAAGGAAACACAAGTCATGATTATTACAAAACATGGTTCCAAAACCCATTTCAAAACATTCTTTTATTTTTTCTTTGCAAATATTTGGAAATTTCTAACCAAAACAAATTTTTCCCAATTTCATGCATTTTTAAACCTTTCAGACAACTCAAGAAATCCACATTCTCAACCAAATCAAGCACAAAACACAAGGCCTCGCAGGGCTCCAAACAAAACCACATACAATGGTTGGCAACTGGTTTAAATCACAAATCTTATTCAATGCTAGAGTTTGGCCAAAATCTTAAGCCAAAACAACAAATTTGATTCAAACTTAAACCACATATTCTTTATTCACTTTTCCTACTTGGTGTTACCTTGATAAATGGTAACTGGACACACAAGCAATCGGTGAGGACACCATTTCCCCTACCTCCCTACACTGCCACAGTGAAGTTCTCCTTGTGGGAGGACACTGTCCTAGCCAACAGGCCTTCATTCCAATTCTATAAGCATGGGGATATGTCTTTTTCTAACGCCCTTCAATGACTTAGACACCTAGGTTCACATACCCAAGCCTAGCCTACATTGTCTCAAAACTCGGTACCCATGGTCGTATTTGACAATCGGTTTCATACGAAACTGCCGATACCAAACCTCGAGGATCCACACAGGCAACCATGGTCGTGTTTGACAATTGGCTCCATTAGAGTCTCATGCTCCTACTATATTGCCGATACCCAACCCACGTGGCTCCTCAACACACATTCATTTTCTTTTCAAAACATATTTTTAAAACCATAATTCATTCTCTTATCATTGTAGGAAATCACTTCCTTGCTAACCTAACCCTTCACTTGGGTCCCAAGATTTAAACCACATAAATTCATGCATTCATATTTGGATTGGGTCTCATGCCCAAAAAATCTCAGAAAACCATGCATTTGTCCAATTCTTCTCATTCTTTGGGTCTCAAGCCAAAACCACATTCAAGTTCAATTATTTGAATTTCATATTGTTCCATGGCATTTACATGAGGAAAACATTATTAATATATACCAATCAATCATTTAAACCAATATCCGCAACCATCATATACACTTTTAAGCATAAGGGCCATGGGTCTGGTTCAACAAACCAAACTAGTACGGTAGACCAAACTAGGCATCATGCGCCCAAAACGGTTAACCAAAACTTGAGATTCGATCGTCTCAAAATCCCTACGACGGCAGATTGAAACATCTTGGTCGACTGAAATCCCTTGAAACGGAAGACCGATGAGTTTCAGTCGACCGAAACCAAGGTTCTAGTCGAATACTGACAGGAAAATGACATAACAAATCAAAATCGGCATACTGAATCACCCGCTTTCAGTAAACTTCCCTCAAGACCTAGACAACCAATCACCAGAATTGGGAACTCTAGCAAACCCTTTTCTGACCAACCACAAAACACAACAAAATCACCAAATGTGGAGTCCTAAGTCCTCTACCATTTGGGACAAAAATCATTCAAATCCATTAAGCATGCTTTATACAATAAAATCACAAAGGCATAGAGCTCATTCATAAGCACTAAAGCATGCATACCAAAAACTCACATAAATCCACAAAAAATCATCCTAACCGCAGGATCTCTACATATTCATGTCATTCATCTCAATTCAATCATTTTATCAAGATTTTTCATGCATTTTCCATCATCTCCATGCTTTATGGTCTAAACACAAATCATAGGACAAGTGTAACGCCCCGATCCCGGGCACGTTACCTAAATCATAGTATCATAAGAAAAAATACACTAATTAGAGTAAAATTAAATAACTGTAACTAAGGCTTACCTCCAAGAAACAATGTTCGGCTAGAAGCTCCGACTCAGGCATCGAAACTCGACTGCATCAAATCTGCACCTGAAAACCAAACAAAAACGCTTGAGTGACATCTAAATCACCTAGTACGTGCCCCAAACACACAAACCACGAAAACTCTATAAAACCATTAAAAACCAGCCTTTTAATTTTCAAAGTTTGGTTTTCTTTCAAAATCGACTTTTCCTTTTTGAAACATCATTCACTTTTCTTCGGTTTGAAAACACTTGGGAACTTGAGCCTAAGTCCATACTCTTTTCAAAACTCATCTTTCTTTCTTTTTCAAAAGATTTGGAAATTCTTTCCAAATCACATTCTCTTTTAGAAACACATATTTGTATTTTCTTTTAAATCCTTTGGAATTCATTTTCCAAAACATGTCCGTTTTCAATACTTGAGATTTCTTCCCAAAACCAAAATCACTTTCGAAATGCATATTTCTGACCAGATCTAGCCGAAAACACCATGCCTCTCGGGCTCAAAACCAAAATCATAAATACTGGCTGGGAACTGGTTAAAACACAATTCTTATCTTATTCTTAGGATTTTAAGACCATTCATAAGTCCAATCCCAGACAAACCACATTCCTTTTTATTTCTCAAAAGCACATTCCTTTATTATTCATTTTCACTTTTCTTTACTGATGTTACCTTCATTAGGGGTAACCAGGCACACAAGCAGTAGGCGAGGACATCCTTTCCCCTACCTCCCAACATTGCTGTGGTGAAATTCCCCGTGCGGGATGCCACCGCCCCGGCCGACTTGCCTCAATTCCTTTCATATATGCATGGGGATACGACTTTGTCTGACGCCCCATCGGTGTCCTGAACAACTAGGTACAATGACCCAAGCTCAGCCTACACCGTCGGTGACCCGAACAACTAGGTGCAATAACCTAGGCTTAACCTACACCATCGGGAGCTCAGTGACCTGGACAACTAGGTACAACAACCCAGGCTCAGCCTACACCGTCTCAAGCTCAGCAACCACAGTCGTATCTGGCAACTGGTTTCATTAGAGTCTCATACTCCTACCATGCTATCGACACCAACCCCCGTGGTTCCTTAACACAATATTAGTGTTTCATTTTCAAAACTCTTTGAGTTTTTCTTTTCAAAACCATTTCCATTTCATTCTTTTTCAATGCAAGAATCTGTTTCCATGCAATACTTGACCCTCCACTGGGGCTCCCAGCTCAATTCTTGAAAAACAAAGTATTTTGAAATCATAATTTGGTCTCATGCCCAAAACCATACACAATCAACCATTTTACTCATTTATAAGGTCTAAAACCCAAAATCAAGCCCAAATCCACTTATTTGGGTTCCATACTCCTCCATACCATCTACATGGGGAAAACATAATCAACACATGCTTTACATACTCTTAAAACCATTTATCCCTTATTTATAATCACATTTATGTATATCAGGGTCAGGGCAGAACTGGAATACCGAAACCAGGTTCGGTATACCGAAAATCCCTGATTCGGTATACCGAACATTTTTGGTATACCGAAA
The DNA here is from genome assembly GCA_024699735.1 of Posidonia australis. Classification (NCBI taxonomy): domain Eukaryota; kingdom Viridiplantae; phylum Streptophyta; class Magnoliopsida; order Alismatales; family Posidoniaceae; genus Posidonia; species Posidonia australis. Next base: position 8,852 of record JAMKQA010002936.1, read on the forward strand.
GTCCCTGATTCGGTCGATCGGATGATTTTGGTCTACCAAAACCAGGTATCCTGGCTTAATCTGTTAGAATTTTGGCATACCAAATACAATTCAGCATAGGGAAATTCCCGCAACCAAGGCACTCTCCTGTTTCGGTCTACGAAATCGTCGGAAATGGGAGCCTCCGTCGAAACCCCCAAACACACACTATAAAATGCAAGTGATTCATGGGGTGTAGTCCCTCGAGTCTACTTCAAAACCCCTCAAACCATTCATAATTTCATTAACCACACAATCCACATGAAAATTACAAAGGGATGAAGCTCAAAAACAGCAACTGTAGCCCTCATCCCAAAAACTTGTATATTCCTAGAAATTTCAAACCTAACCGCATGATATCTATGTTTTCATGCATTCCAACTCATTCTCATCAATCTCCCAATTTTTCTACAATTTTACATGCATTTTTCGTCATTCTCATGCATTTACTCAATTAATTCAAACCACAGAGAAACGAGGAGGGACAGCGGTCGCATACCTGGCTCAGCCTTTCAACGACCCTCCTGCACTCCGATAAGCCTCATCGCGCCCACAGTGAAGCTTCTTGCTCCGATAAACATCACAAGCCAACTCCTCCTTAGTCGCGCGTCGCCCTTCCTTTTCTTCTCCTCTCTCAGTTTACCTTCCCTCTCCTCGCTTGCCTATGCCTCCCTTTATCCTCTCCTCCACCCATGTCGCGCGGTCGTCCATCGCATCGGAAGGGACGGCGAGGCATGGGCTGGCATCGTTGGTGGCACAGGTTGGGGAAGGGAAAGAAGGAGACGTGGATGGTGCGGGCTCGTGAGAGAGAGAGATAGAAGAAAAAGAAAAAGAAGGAAAGAAAAGAAGAAAAGACAGGCATGCAAACCGAGACGACTGTGCATCCTCAAATCGGACTCCACATTTGTTCCTAAATCACAAACAGGTGCACAGAAAGCCAACCACAAGCTTACACAACCAAGAAACAGCAGATTATCAATTAATAAACCATTAATACAATATTACAATTAATTACATGGTTTACAATGAAAAATGGATAATTAGGCCCAGATGTCACAACGAGAGAGGAAGGGAAGGGGTCGCGTACCTTATGGTGTTTCTTGCGACCTTCCCACACTCTGACGAGCCTCCTCAAGCCCCCTAGCGAGCTTCAAAAGTCCTCGACCAACGATGAGATCCTCCTCCCTCAATGGCGCCACCCTGGCTCACATGCGCCTCTCTCCCTCCCCACTGGTTCTTTGGCTCAGCTTGTGCCCTCTGTTCCATCTCCTCTGGCTCCTTTAAAGCCTCTCCACCACCACCACCTCCGCAAATCCTGTGGATCTCTCAACCCTCCACTAGGTCTGGCAAGGAGTAGACGGGACAAGACAACTAGGATGTAGGGACTCATAAAGGCGAAGAATGAGAGAAAGGAGGGAGGCTCGTGAGTGCATTATGCTTGGGTTGACCGAGGTCCAACCTAGGTCCCACACACACAGGCACAACACCAAAAATCACACAATCAGGGGCCAATAAACTCAACCACATAGGTAGAATATCAAATTATCAATTAATAAACCATATTCAAATATTACAATAAATTTCATGGTTTACGTTAATTGGATAATCAATCCCAAATGTTACACAGTCTTTCTGGACTTATCGCTCGCATTTGCGACTTATGCATGTATGCTCGCTTATGTCTAAAATGCATGCTTGATATCATGCCAAGTGCGGGTATGGGTGGAAACGCATGCAACCTAACGCTCAGTAATGTCATATTGGTTCTGGACCAGAGCATAATGGCATTGGTGTGGTGCACAAGGCTATCAAGTGTGGTCAAAAGAATATGATACAGCTTGCATCATAGCTCTATATGTATGCAAATAAAATACTAATGCATGCTTATATTATGCTAAATGATGTGCCAAAGTGTAGTCTAGATATGTTGGATGAAAAGGCAGGAATGCCATGGCTAAAACCCCTTGAGGAAGGCATGCAAAACACAGAGTAATGCCACTACTTACAGTTTGGAACAGGGCAGGTGCGTCAGTACAGTGCACAAGGATGGTGCTCCACATTGGCGTGCCAACTTAGTTCGCAAATTTGGTGCTCCATGTAGGTTCTCCAATCAGGAACGTTATTGGAGTGCACCCTAGATGCTTTGTTTTAGACAACAAGCTTGATTGCCAGAAATGGTGGATTCCGGTAATCAATCAATGCAATTGATGACCTAGGGAGCATGATGGGATGCTGGTGAGTGTGCCGAGTGCTTAAATGAGGTCCTACGATGCAAGAGTGAGCCTACCAACCTACCTACCTCGATGTTGGGTTCACTAATCATCTATGACCGTGAACGTAGACTGCGAGCTGCATGGAGGCTCATCGGTGTTTTCGGAGGATGGGGTAGCAAGGTGAAAGGATGAGGATGCTACGCCGATGCGGATGGATGTAAATAGGTCGCACCTCAACTCTCACTGAACTACACTGGAGTTCATGGGTTTGGATGGCCACGATGGTGGCTGCGAACATCATGTGACCCCTGGGCTTGCTTAGTGAAGAGTGGGGAGAGGTGATGGTGCCTCCTGGTGCGTCGACCTCATGCTTCGGCTGTCGGCCGAACACGGGCTGCATATACCCATCACCAGTAGTGGGAAAGGGCATGAATGCATGAAAATAAACATGTATGAATTGGGAAACTGAAACATGCAACATGGCATTGATAAAACAATGAAAATACAAAGAGAAATCAAGCAGGAGCACATACATTAGGGAGGAGGCATACCAATGGACGTCAAACGGTTGTCCTCTGGTAGGCGACTCGCGGCGACATGTCTCCATGCTAGCGATGCTCGACAATGACATAGGCGAGCGTCAAAGTTTGAGGAGGGGTCAGAGGTGTTGTGGTGGTGGGTTGGAATGGCAGAAATGGAAGGCGAAGCAAAAAGGTGCTCACTGTGGTGCACAAATGGCTAACCCCTTCCACGTTTGCATGGGAGGAAGGTTATATGGTTAGGAGACGAAAGGATGAGGAGCTCGAGCATTAGGGAGCCCTGTCGTCGTGGGAGCGTAATGAGCTACGTGGCTGCTAGGCTCATTGAAACAGGGGCAGGTGCCACCATTTTGTGCCATACAGGTGTGCCTGGATCGTGCACCCTATTGGTGCGCCAATTTGGTATGCTTGGCTTACTGCTGGGCTAGTTTCTGGGATTGTGGGCTTGGCTTAGTGGATTGGCTGGAGCTTCGGGTTAGTGTCGGGATTTAAGCTAGCTTTGGGTGTGAAATGGGCATTGGTATTGAGATGCACCTCATCGCCACTGGAGCAAACTCTACTGAAGAGGTCCAACTACAAGTTGCTGCCAGATTGGGGTGTCTACACATACTACTCAGAAGAGTGTTCTATTGGTTCTTCTACACCTTCTACTAGGCATTATCATTCCACATCTCAGGCCTCTGCATCATTAGATCCGAAGCTCTTCACTTCCCAGTTGTCACAGATGATGACTACAATAAAGTAGGATTTCAGAGCCAAAATAAGGAATGAAATACATGCTTTAGAGGATCGACTTGTAAGGTAAAGTTTTATTTCGTTTCAAAATAGTTTATATGCATTAATTATCATGTTGAATTCAACATTATAATATAATCATTATCCATCATAACATATTTTAAGTTTGTTTTTTTATAATCAGAAGATGTGGAAACGAGCAGGAAGTTGATTTGTCAAGTGATGACGAGGAAAATGTCGAAGAGTATACACGTCATCGTTGCTCAAAAGGTAAAGGAAAGTAAGTTGGTTCTCGAAGAAAATGATCTGTATTATTTTGTTTTGACTTGTGTTATATCAAGTGAATTGTATTATGACTTATCAATGTTGTATTATCATTAATTTTGTAAACAAACAGATGTGTAAAATCTTATGTTGTATGATCAATTGAAACTTTCTTTTATAAAATTTATGAATGTGTAATGTATGTGTATTGTATGTGTAATTTCATATATTTATGAATGTATTTAAATGTCAATTTAGCGGGTATATTAATCTATTATATTCATTGTATTTTTTTTTACAACTCAAATTAAGCGAGGACATTGCGAACAGTAGTCCTCACTAAATTTGGGCAATTAACACATAACAAGGAAATATCCTCGCAATCTCCTTGTTAGGTCTTGGACGGTAATAGAAAGTCACAAATTTAGTGAGTACTTAGCAAGCATATTGCGAAGATAAGATAAGGAAAGTGTGAGGAATATAGCAAGGACTTTTCCTCGCAAAGTCCTCGCTATAATATAATGTGAAGCGAGCACTTAACGAGTATATTACAACAATTTTGCGAGCGCTTAGCGACAATTTAGCAATGAATTAAATCCTCAGTAATTTCTTTCGAGGACATTGCAAGAAATGTCTTTGCAATATCAATTTAATGAGTTAATTTTTTCCAATGATCCGTTGTCCTCTCAATTTCCTCACAAAAAATTTTAACGAGGACTTTACAAGGAAATAGTGAGGACATACGTCCTTGCAAAATCATGTTTTTCATGTAATGTAAGTGTGCTCAGGCTCTCCAAAGACCCTCAAGAGTTGAGGTAGGGGTAGTACTAATGAAGTGGAATTTTTATCCTATTTGTGAGGATTCATAAAGTACCCCGAAGAAAGCTATACCTAATCCGCAAGCACCCTGAGAGTCACGTAAGTTTTAAAACACTAACAACAAAGCGAAAACATAAACCAAACCTTTAAGCACTTGTTTCAAAGTGTTTCTGTGATGTTGTCTGAAATAGTGTTATTGAATGTTAGAATTGGTGCATCTTACATTAGATGCCTTAGTTTCAGTGTTTAACACATTGTCTAATTTTCTATTATTTTTTGGCATTTATTTGTGGAAATGATGATTGTCACAGGGTAAATGATTGAATAGCCATTATAAACAAGACTTTTGTAGTTTCTTTTTCTTTTTTTATAGTAACTTGTATTAGATTCTGTAGACACCCCAATTTTCTGATTTTGTAGAATGGGGTTGTGGCGGCTGAGCTCTAACCCTAATAAGGCCCATTTAATTCATGGAAGCCCACTTGGGCCCATGAAGACCCATGGAGACCCACAAGGCCCACCAAAGCCCATTAAACCCTAACTGAGCCCATTTTGACCTACAAAGCCCACCTGAGCCCATTTAGATCTACTTGAGCCCATTTTATCCATTTAGGTCCATTAAAGCCCATTTGGGCCCATGGAGGCCTATTTGGGCCCACAAGGCCCATATGAGCCCTCATAGGAATATGGAGGCCCATGAAGCCCACAAGGCTCGCAATGGCTCAGTCCACATCTTTTCCTATTTGAATTTTCACCAAAGTCAAACCTATTTCTACCAGAATTTAACCCAAAATCCTCCATCATTCGACTAAGTTTTTCCTACCCAAAATAATCGAAAATTTCACATTTTTTCCTTCTTACCCACTGAACCCATTTTCACTTCACCAAACTTCACGAATTCAGCCTCACTACGCCTCCATACTGAGCTCACCATTGATCCAGGGAACCACCAGACAATCCCAGCCACTGGATCAATCGCCGGTGAGGGTCTGGATCGCCGTCGATTGCTGTCGGTGACCAAGGGAGCAAAGAGGGGAAGCCATTGGAGCTTGTTAGGCAGTTACAGGACCAGTTAGTGGGTTTTAGCTAGTATGTTAGGTGGTTAGAGTTGGGAGTGGGTGGTTACAGTGTTGGGTTCAGGTTTCTTCTCACCTATATAAGGAGGGGCAGAGCAAGCGATTCCAGGACTTTTTTTCCACGACGAGAGGGAGAGAATTCTGAGAGGAGAGAGAGAAGCAGAGAGCCAGTGTCGTTCCCAGAGCTCTGACGGCACGTCTCCAACCAAGTACACATCCCCGATCACTCTAATCATCTGAATTATAGATTTCTTGGCCCTCCTTCTCTTCCCAGAGCGTTTCCAAGGGATCCAGAGTGATCCCTTGGCTAACAGAGCTCTGCTATGCCCCACCGTTGCCACACTCCGGCGACAGAGGTGGGGTGGGGGGGGGCAATCTAGAGCGCCTCCAAGATCCCCTTTCTCCTCCTCATCTGGCCACCCCCTTGCTCTTCCACACTCTGGATCCCTGTTCCACCGGAAAGGAGCGCCCAAGACGCCGTCACCGAAGAAGACGACCACCTCAGAGGTGGTCCGCGCGCCTGCAACATCCCTATGCCTTTCCAAGCTGTTGCAACTGTTCCACGTCGTGCCTCGAGCACTCCGAAGCCTCCAGAACCAGTCCTCAGACCCTCGATCGCTGCAAGGGCGTCAATCACCGGAGTTGATGCCGTCAACGCCTACCGGAGCTCGTCGCCGCTTCATCAGCCTCCATTCCACTCAGGAGGAAGCGAGAGAGTTCCCCTTGGCCTCCGGAGTCGCCGCACCGCCGTTCAAGGTCTTCTAGTAGCTCCTCTTGCCCGGCGGCTTCGCCGTAGTTCTCTGCCGACGAGGGAGGTGGGAGGACCACCTCCACCGTCGACCTTCAAATCAACGTCGTTCGATCTGATGTTCTCCTTCTCCTCTTGCCTCCTGCATGGTCTGATCGGGGATCAGGCCATGGGAAGGCCTTGATAACCTTTCTCGACGGTTGTCGGCGGCGAGCCCCATCGTCGACGGCCGCCACCCTTTTTTTTCTTTAAATAAAAATAAAAAAACATTGATTTTGCATAAACTTTTGAAACTGAGTTTTCATTTCAAGTAGATCCTTTTTTCATTACTATAAGGTCCTTTTATTACTCAGGTCCGTCCTTCATTTTTCTTAAATGTTTCGAATAAAGTTTTAACTGAAATATTACTTTTTTTACCCTAAACTTTTAGAATAATGTTTTCTCAGTTTAAAACTTTAATAAAAACCCTTCAAAGTCTTTTTCAGTAAGATTTGCATTTAGGACCTTGAACTCACTTTAAGTCATTCTGGAAGTTCATATTTTTCTATGAAAATTGCATGAAAGCCCTCATACTCTTTTAAAATGTTTCAGAAAGCTTATTTTGCTAGTAATTGCATTTTGACCCCTGTTTTCTTCAGAATGATTCTTGAATGCTTTGTTTGCTGGGTATTTTGTAGTTTAGTTCCTGTGCATTATAATAATTACTCTGATTTGCTGTTTTCAGGGGGAAAATGACTGTTTCATCCCTGAAACTTTTTGGAGCCATTCTGAAATATTTTTCTTGCATTTTTACCCTGATTTTATGTAGAATTGATTCACATACATGCATTAGTGGGTAAATTGCATTCAGATCCCTAGAGAACTTTATTTTGGCTATGGAGGCACATTCGACCCTAGATTTCTTCATAACTGCATGGAATGTGTTTTTCCCATCTTTTCTACCTTGCTTGGTGCACGCTTTTCTAGCTTGTTCCGAGCTTTGTCTTCTCCTCGTTTTCCTTGATTTTCTGTGGTTTTCACTTGTTTTGTTATTCCATCGCCCAAGGGCGTACAGTAAAAGGCTTACAAAGCTGACGTGGTCCCGAAACAAGGATTATTTTCCCCTTTTTGATTTTCTCGGATTTATCCCCAATTTTCGCTGTTTTGCGAGACGCTTTCCGAGAATTTCACGATTTTCCTCATCACCCAAGGGCTTACAGTAAAGCGGCATTAACAATGCCTACATTTGACCCTCGGATTAACTTTTTCCTTTGATTTCACTTGTCCTTGATTTGGCATGTTTTCGGTCATCTTCATACATGAGCATATAGAATAAGCAAGCATACACTCTAGCAGACCATTGACAGTAGGAAAACCTAGAA
>JAMKQA010002937.1:0-30620 GCA_024699735.1 Posidonia australis
TGGTAGTTCTTTATGGAGTAAATTAAATAAAAAGAAGGAAAAATATATAAAATCAAGTACAAATAATGAATTAGATAATTATTTAGAATCTCCAATTGCTTTTAGTGATTTAGAAATAGATAACTTAAATATATTAAATTGGTAATCTACTACAGCTATTAGGTTTCCTATAGTTGCAAAAATGGCAAAAGACTTACTAACGATTCCGACGTCAACTGTGGCATCGGAATCTACATTTTCTTCAGGAAAAAGAGTATTAAATGATAAAAGATGTAGATTATCAGAGAAGTCTGTAGAAGCGTCTGTCTGCTTAAAAGATTAGTACGATGCGGTTGATCGTTTTCAAGGATTGAGCTTGAAGCCTAAATCAGAAGAAGACGATGATGCGACATCAACTTCAACAGGCAGAACAGACTCCCCAAATGAATAATTCTTGATGTAAAAATTGAAAAAAAAAGTAAAACAAATGATGTAAATATCTTTTGTATTTTTTATGTAAAAAAATTGTTGTATTTCAAATAATTTTTTATTAAAATTTTTTTTGGACCCAATAGACCGACCCAACCCGGCCCGGTCCGTTGGCCCGTAAGCCCAGCCCACATGCGGGCCATGGGCCGTGCCAGGCCCATGGCCTGTTGCAACAGGCCCAGCCTGGTCCAAGCCTGGCTGGACTGCTACCTTCATGGATCGGGTCGGCCCGATCCAGCCCGAATTCCATCTCTAGCTAGAGACATGGTACAGTTGAGCTGAGGTGCTAGGGAAGAAACACTACAGAGGTGAGGTAGAGGTGCTAGGAATAAGACATCCACGGTAGAGATGATAGGGATGGGATACTACAGTTTTTTTTTTTAGTAACATCATATTTTTTTTGTGTAATTCTTGTAAAGATACTTTATTTGTATATGGTAAAGGATACTTTATTTTTTCTTGTATCTAAACATTTTTCTCTGGTAAAGGATGATGGCATTTCTCTAGTAAAAGAAGCTATTTGTCTTAGAAAGGATGTTATTTCTCTAGTAAAGGATGCCATTGCCTTGCAACTGTGCCTTGGTAAACTTGCAGTGGCTGCAACGAAGTCCTTGATTTGGTAGGAAAGGAACCTAGGGTATTTTGATGATTCTCATCCTGCCCACACTCTCCTTAAGCACTTTTCATGGAGGGCTCAGCATTGATGACAATGAAATTTATAAACACAATTCTATCTACAATTTCAGACATAATCATACACGATTTCATCTCCACTATTGGTAGCAGGACTCATGATGGCATCTCCGCTTTATATATTAACAATCATGATTTTAGATAAACCATGTATGATTATGTGTAGGAATGTATCATACAGAACCTTTTTCCTATTTGTCAGTGGATATTGCCAAGCATGTCAATGCATGCTTTTATATTTCTGTAGGTCTTGAGTGGCTTCCAATTTAGCTTTAGGACTAATTTTGAGTTATAGGCCTTGCACTGTTTTGGTGGAATGGGCTGTACCACTTTTAGTTGTCAACAAATCGGCCTCTCACAATCTGGGTTGTAGGAGTGCAGGTTTTTTGTAGAGGTTTCCTGGGTTTTCTATACAATTGTGGGACAATGGTTCCTCTTGCTGATTTAAGTCTATTATTCTTCATTAATTGTTATATACAATAACGAATATTTTTAATAATTTTCATATTATCACTTAATTAAGAACATGTTAGATTTGATTGAACTTTTAATGAAAACAATATAAAAGATTAAGAAAGATATTTAGCTAACGCTTTAATATGCTTTTCATTTTTTGAAAATTTAAATGTGAGAGATAAAAAAAATCTTATTCTTGTCATTTATGTTATATGTATGTTTAATTTTACTATTATTTTTTATCCCTAATTACTCTATGAATTTCAACCACATTGCAATTTTTCTAATTATTTTTTATCCCTAATTTTACTATTATCTCTACTTTAAAACAACGGTTTGAGTTTTAACCTCCCTGAAGTATTGCCGCTTGGCATTTTAACTCCTCTGAAGAATATCGCTTGACTTGTCATGTGTCTTCTTCTCAAGAAAAGTTGACACATGTCATGTAAATGTTTTGTTTAAATCTTTATAACTTGATGCATGATATGAGATGAAGCATAACAAATGGTGGACAATATATTTTTCATTTGAAATAAAAAAATGATGCTATTTCATCATAAATTTCAATTGGCACAAACAACACTTTCACTATTTTAATGTATGAAATAATGTTATTTGTTTTGTTTATATAATTTTATTTGTAATATGTGACAATTCATTTGTTTTCCTATATACACAATTTTAAAAAATTATTCAAAGAAATAAAATCTTTCAACATAAATCCTCACGCATGTCCTCCTCAATGTCTCACAAAGAGACTTGATAGCTTCAACTTCTGGTGCTTTATTCTCATATATGAAGACATTTTTCTTCTTCACCTGATCAATCACAAGGTACAAAGTAAATCATTCTCAACATTAGTTTCATCATGAATTTGGTAATGCCCCATACGGTCTTGCACAACTAGGCTTGATGAACCTTCGAACAGGGGCTCCACTTATGATTACTTAGATGGCATTCATTTCTACACAAAGCATATTTATTTTTTTATTTAAATTCACTATAATTTATTTCACAAATCATAAAGCTTCTATATTTCTATTTTGTGCATCATATATGCCTAGTCTCCTACTATTTTAAAGTGTATTGGTGATTTCAGCTTACCATTTATACATAAGGGGCTTATTGTTTGCAAATAGAACTTAAATGTATCAACCTCGCATTATAATATCTCGCCCCCTTTATAAAAACGATAATCACAGATCCTCAATCAACATCAGAAAAATCCTTTCTTTCAATTTATACCTGCATCATCGGGTACAGACGTGGGACAAGTATAGCAACATTTTTCTAAGGATGGGTATGGAACAAGCACCACGGTATTCGACATATAGCTCACTCATTAACAACCTTACATGCAGTCCTTATTAGGGACCTGTTTCAAAATTTAATAATAAAAGTGGTACTAACTACGTTTACAATCCACTGAGGACCAGCTACATTGAGAAAACCTCGTTTTATGATAACTCTGGCTACATTTAGACACAAGAATGTCGGTTCTCAGCTCTTTGATGGGGAAACCATCAAACCGCGGTGTAAGCCTCCACAATAGTTTGAAACTACAATCCTGCAACATGATAAAGAAAAACCTAGTAGAATCAGCAGCGAACCACCCGGTCTACATGGAAGGAGAAAACTACTCGCGTTCACGTGTAGATGTAAAGCATATTGAATATTGACACCAAATAGTTTATAAAGAAACAGTTTGAATAACCGGTGGATTTACATCCTGCCATCCAGGAACCACACCCTGGTGGGATATATGATGGGGCTCCTACACCTCCGAGATTAAAAAAAATGAAAACAAGAAAGAGATTACTAAAAGATCTCAAAGGTTGAAAGGAATAAGCTAATTCTTTTAGTGTACCTTCATAAAGAATGAAGCCCCTTTGGATTAGTGCAATATCATAGTAAACAAGCTTTGAATCCCTTTTCTAATGCTTGAGCATCCAATTTCTTCCCTATAAACACAATTTTGTTCATCCTCGGCTCATTTGGAGCCCAAGGCCGATCAGGGGATCCCTGAAATATGTCGTGGACACCCTGTATCATCAAAAACAACAGGAATGAAACCAGGGATCTCCATGAAAAAGGAGAGAGGCAAATACGTATTGCACATGGTGAAAGTCCATATATGGCAAAAGGGGAAAGTACAGCTATATTTCTTTGATATCTCTGATACCCACACATTTTCAGCATCTGAAGTACCACAATTTCTTATGTAGTAAACATAAAATTTGTACCAGTGCACGAAAACAGCCCAGCAGCAAAGCAGTTACAATTAAACAAAGTACATAAAGCTTTAACAGTGAATGGGTTGGTGAGTTCATTATCTACAATTGGCTAACGACCTGTTCACATACTATTACAATACTGAATGGCCTTGGGGTCAGACAATCTACCAATTAACAATACAACGATTTAAATATGCCTATAACAGTTTAAGCCCGAAAAATAAAACATTAAAAAAATTCAACATCAGTATTTGTGGCATAGTGGCCTTTGATGAAGGGGTAAAACAAAGCAATGGTAATGAAGTAGTAGGAGCTGTTGCACGGGCTTCCCTTTTTATCCTGACAAAACAGCACATTTACCTATTTATATGACAGATTGTATGGTGAGTTTTATGCGCCAAAACTGTGTGTTAAAGATGCATCATGAGTAGTTTTCTATTGAATTTAATGATCCCATCTTTCACTGAACCGATTCCCCCTTTCAACCTATGTATTGTACCTCAAAGATGATAAACTGAGGTTCATTTTTAGTTGCATGACTGATTATTATTTTTTACTATTTTTTGAAAATTTGTTGCATGACTGATTAATACAATAGAAGTCATTTCCAATCCTTCAAGTCGTTCTTGAAAAGTCATTTTTCTAGGAGCTGCATGTTCCACTTTAACTGGGATAAAACATGAAAAAGATCGAGTAGTATTGCACATCAGGAAGCATGAACACTTCTATTGGACAAAGTTGGGACACTGAATACAAAACAATTCTAGAGCATGTTTTGGACAAGCTCAAAAGTTCCCTCCATTTTTTATATTTTTGGTAATTTGCAGACAAGGACTACTCAAGGTTGCTGACATGGACAGGTGCAGACACATTAATTAAACCAGAGAAACCAAGATGCAAAAACACAATTACATACTAAAATGGTGGTGAAGATGTTGCTAGGTGGTTGTGAAGGTCACGATGGTGATGAAGATAAGAGAAGACGGTCTTACAATAGGATGATGGTGAGTGGTGGTGACATGGTGGTGATGTGCCGGTGGTGACTGGTGAAGAGAGAAGGCTATTTAGCAATTTTACATCATGTAACTTAGATTAGCAAGTTACTAATAGAAAACAAGGACAGCTCAAAGCAGGGGTACAAAGCTGGTACAAAGGTGTAACTGAGAGTACCTTGGGTGTGTGACAGTGATTTCCAATGTAGAAGGTACGTGTACAACAATAACATAATTAACAAGGGTGTTGAGATTTGAGACAAAAAACCCAATTGTATAATAAGTATATATATATCTTCTTTTAAGGGCCGTACTCCATATGTATTCCTATTAATGGGACAATAGAAGACCTAATTAAATTCCAACCAAGATTTAATTAGATCTAGAGACTGAATTGGAGTTGCCGTGAGTATTGTCTTCAACTCAGAAGACTCAACCATGAGCGTATAAGAGCCCATATGTATTTCTATTAATGGGACGATAGGAGAAATAATTAAATTTCAACAAAGATTTAATTAGATAAAGAGACTGCATTGGTGTTGCTTTGAGTATTGGCTTCAACTCAGAAGACTCAACGGGGAGCATTCAAGAGTCTTTTTATATGTCTATTTAACAGATGTTTTCGAGAAAGTAGAAAATATAGATGAAGTTGTTGCCCAAATTTGGGTCCTGTGCTTTAATTTAGGGAAAATCTATCACACCCCAAGTCCAAGGCCCACTTGACCTGGACAATTCATGACTAGTCCATAGCCTACTTAAATCAGAACTCTTCCGTTTCTACACCACCGGAAAAACGCTTATACCGTAGGATACACTAGTATAAACTCATGACCATATAGCCTTCACTCATCACTTCTCATTAAACGATGTGAAACTATACACACCAATGGAATCATCACATTCTATCACGACTTGAGCCCAAGGCCCAATCAACCCAGCCCACAATCCATGTCTGTAGCCCGTAACCTACTTAAACCAAAGCCCTCTTATTTTTTGTACCATAGGAAAATGCTTAAGCCATAAGGTATTCTAGTATAAGTTCATAGTTATATAGTCCTCACCCATCCCTTATCACTAAACAATGTAGGACAATACACATCAACGAGGTCATTATATTCTCTCCCACTTAAAACCATTAATGCCCTCGTCAAGGTCAAAAGTCAAGATCACTAGGCAATGTAGGTACTCTCATTTCCCCACACTTCCAACTAGTTGCCTACTTTAATACCACTCTATCATGACCAAGTCCAAAGCCCACTTAGCCCAACCAACAATCCATGACCATAGCCTATGATCTACTTAAACCAAAGCTATTCTATTTCCATATCACCAGAAAACGCTCAATTAGTAAAGTACTCTAACATAGACTCATGACTATATAGTCCCATTTCGTCAATTCTCACTAAGTGATGTGCGACTATACACACCAGCAAGATCATTACATTCTCCTCCACTTAAACTCTTAACGTCCACATCAAAATCCAAGCTAGAATCACCAAGCAATGTACATACTTTCATTTCTTAGCACTTATAGTTGGTTGTCTACTTTGATACCACTCTGTCACGACCTAAGTCCAAAGACCACGAGGCCCAATCTACGATCCTTAACCTTAACCCATGATCTACTTAAACTAGAATCCTCTCATTTCTATACCATTGGAAAACACTTAAGCCATAAGATACTCTAGTATAGACTTATGCATATACAGTCCCTACCCATCACTTCTTATTAAGCGATATAAGGTTTAGGATTTAGACTCATGACCACACACACCGACAAGGTCGTCACAAAATCTATCATGGGATGGGAAGTGAATAGCTAGTTTTATAAATTTATTTCATACGATATAATTTTGTATTCCTGATTAGATATGATCTAATCTTTTGGATGTGCACTGTTGACCTATATTATATGGGATTCATTCTACATGTACTTCAAAAGAAAATCACAAGTTATAAAAGGAAAATGATGTGAACTTTCTAGAACAAGAATGATTCCGATGAATCAAAATAGTAATTGTTCAAAAAAAAACCAATTCAACATTTTTTACACGAACTGTGTAACTTATGGATAAAGTGACCCATCTTACAAATCCACATCTCATAGCCTATTTTCAACTGTATTCAGAAGTGAGCATCTATTGATACATTGATTTCATGTTCTTCTCCATCATCAAACTTCACCACCATCATTGCCACATTACTCCACCGTTGTTGTAGTAGGGAAACACTAGATTTCATTTTGATGAAGAGGAGACCACATCAGGCCTTTTTCCCTCGAAAGCCTCATGTGCTTACTTGAGTTACGAACATGAGGATTACTCACTCTCTTTGGATTGGTTTTTCCTGGTTTCAGAAGAAAATGAATTTTTGTTTATGCTTATGGCCAGGCCAATGATCTATAAGTCCCATCTGATGGGCCATATGCTTTATCAGGCCCAGCTAATGCGCCATCTGTTTTATTAGGCCCAACTAATGGGCCATCTGTTTTATTTGTGCCATCGATTTATTTGGGCCACCTGTTATATTGTCGGCACATATAGGTATATCCAGGATGACACTACTGATAAGGAAGAGAGAATATTTAAAAACACGTGATAACAATATTTCTTATGATATTGGTGGGCAATGAGAGAAGTATGTTGAAACATGAATTGGACGACAAAACACATGCACCATTTGACAGGCTGATTTGGAAAGGGATCAAACTCATTTGCAAGTGGGAAACAGGTCGTAGACCGGCATTTCAGTGGGTCTGACCCATATGCAATGAGAACTATATAAAATACAAGTAATGATGTGACACAAGAATAATCATGACATGTTACATTTGAGAATAACAATGAAATGACCAAGTCCCAATTTCAGTAGATAGGGCTGCGGGCCACGGTGGTGTGCCAAACTATACTCGTGTTGATATCTTGTATTTAGGTATTTATGAATGACAATCATGCCCTATCTACGTCTTAAGATTGGAAAAAGAGAAGTATTCATACACGCACCTCTATCCTAAGTGACACTCATACCTACATCCATGTTTGGGCACCATAGCTCATATGCCTCATCTACATATAGAATTAAGTATTAAACTCTATGTTGCAAGGACACTCACAAGACATTCTCCTCTCTTCTCCCCCAATATAATGGAATGACACCTTAGTGTTGTAGTGTTCATTATTATTTTATAAATGTGCAAATTACACAACCACAAGCTATTATTTATTGTTGAAATATATACATTCAACTCATAACTAATTGACAATGAATAGAAAGGTCTATTTGTGGGATTATTCCAACACTCTCCCTCACTTATAGCTTCTTTTGGATCCAATAAGAGTCTCTTTTGAAGATAGGTAGATGTGTGTGAACTTAAACTCGTTTAAGTCTCATTTGGCTCTAATACTATGTTGAAATATGCATATTCAACTCAAAGCTAATTGACAATGAGTAGAGATGTCCATCTATATAACTAAAAATTCAGTCCTTACTTGTTCTAATGTGGGACTATTCCAACATTTATTATAATTACATTATTGTTTTTATGCTCTATTTGTTAAGGAAACACAACAAAATTAATGTCTATAGCTTCAATTAATTGAAATATGAGTTGGTATACTTCAAATGATTAAGTGGTCATTTAATCCAAGTAGGTGGTTGCTCAAATTTTGTCTGAATGACCAGATTTTTTCTTCAAAAGAGTCATTTTTATTAAAAAATGCTAAAAAATGTAGAAAATTAGGAATTAGAGTAGAAATTGATGTGGGAGTGTCTGGAATGCAAGGGAAGCATTATATAAAGGTTTTGGAACCTTTGCTGATAGTTGGGAATTGTACACCAACATAATTGGATTAAGCACCATTATGTGTGCACTTAATTCGAACAAACCATAAACAATTAATCAAAGTCACATTGTGTGACTTGAACTGTAACCATCAATTAAGCACCCCCGTCTCTAAACATTGGATAAAATCCCAAAAAACTATTACTGTTAGAGTAAATACATCTTTATATAGATCTGTGTATTATCCATTTATTAGATTACTTGTGGGTTAGGTATGTGTTCTCCTATATGTAGGAGATTATAATCCTTTGTTATAATTGAATATACATGATTGTCTTTCCATCTTAACATAGTATCATAGGTTAGAGTTTAACACACACATATACACAAAGAGAGAGAGAGAGCAACAACCATTGCTGTCGCCAGATCGCCATCGTCACACCACCATTGGTGACAACAGTCCCACAGGAAAATGTCTTCCTCCTCACCCTCTTCGTATCAATTTCCCTCATCAATCCGTGCTCCCAAAATAGATACATAGAAAACCAAACAAGGAGGAGGATCTAAACCTTTAAGGACACAAATCGGATGTCACCCTTCCCCTTCCCTTTGGTCTTCGACAACAAAGTCTGGTTTTATGTTCGAGAACACGCCACAATTGTGACTGACCATAGCAACTTCCTCAGTTCCTCGTCATTCCTCACTGCTACCTGTTGTGTCGGGACACAATCCTATTCTTCTTGTTGTCCCTCACCGATCCCAGCTCCAAGACCACCCCCTTGCAAGATCAAGTTCAATCTCGCTATGGTCCAACACCAGCTCCAGGTTGTGGACACTTACTCCTCATCCCCACTACTGGCTACTGCCACCTCCTAGAGCCCTAGAAAACCCTTGGAAGAAGAAGAAGGATGAAGAGGAGAAGAAGAGTGTGGGAGAAGAGAAGGAGAAGAAGCTTCCCTTTAAGGATGACTAGGCATCGTTAGACAGGAAAAGGAAGAAGAAGAAGAAGAAGAAGAAGAAAAAGAAAAGGATAAAGAAGAAGAAGAAGATTAGATTAAAGTTTAAGTAATATTTGCATTTCAGTACTAAGTTCTTTTGAAATTGTAAATATTACCAAAAAGACCCTAAGTTTCTAATTTACAAGAAAGTTACTACTGCCTAGTTGCCTTATTGGCCACTACTTGCCTACCTATTGCTACAACTCTCCTATTTGGTGTATGGAAAGGTCTAAGGCCATCTTTGTACCCTCAATGTGTCCGTTTCTTCACAATTGTGTCTTAGACATGTGTTGTCATCATGGTACTAAATGTCTACGCGTGTCACCGAAATTTCTCCTACACGTATCTTATTTTCAATTTACCGACATAACTCCAACACGATATCGAAATGGAAGTTTTCTGAGCAAATGTAAATTTTTTTTACCGTGTTTTCACCGACACAATTCCGACATACCGATATTTCCCCGATACGTATCTATTTTTCAACTTATCGAAGTTCAACGCGAAATCGACATTTAGAACCATGATTGTCATCCAATTTTTGTATTAATTCAATCTCACTACTATTGTTGTGTGCCTGCCTATCTACCGCCACTACTACTGCTACAGCAACTACTACTGATACTACTACCATCATTCCTTCTAAATTATATAATTCTACGTTGTAACGAGCTAGAGAAACTCCAACTTAAGGGGGAAGTGTTAGAATAAATAAATCCTTATATGAATCTTTGTATTATCCATTTATTAGGTTACTTATGAATTAAGTATGTATTTTCCTATATACAGGAGAATGTAATGCTTTGTTATGATTGAATATACATGATTCTCTTTCAATCTTAACACTTCCCATCCCTTTCTAAATGCTCCAAAAAATCTAGCCCAGTCCAGGTGCTGCTAATGGTCTTCTTTCAAGGAGGTGGTTCCCTGACCTTACCAGGTTCACCTTTACAGTAGCAGGCATACGATGGACTCTGAAACAACCACCGCCATACAGTCATGCCTTAATCCCACTATGTGGGCCAACCACATGAATTCTGTCCATTTACTGTTATCAGGTGCAAAGTCGTAAATTGTAGACTTTCGACTATAAAAAGGATTTGAATTAAGTTCAGGTAAGTTTACATAGACAAACATTTCAGAGTCAAAACAATAGAAAATGTAAGGGTGACAACTAGAACCCAAGAATACATTGTCCAACAATAGCTGGGCTCCTGTGGTATGAATGCTGTTAAGAATTGATGAGTGTTAAATAAACTTTATGCCTAACAGCAGCCAGCAAGCAATATAGAAATATAGTACTGACCTGAAATACAAATCTCTCATTCATGCCATCAACTGATAAAAGACCTTTCATTCGATATATGTCATCACTGCGTTCCAGCAATAATGTACCCAACCACATATTGGCCTACAAACAGTATTATATAGAAATTAAGTTCAGCAGATCAGAGACCCTGGATGTCATGAACATTTAACATAAGAGAGAGAGAGAGAGAGACTGATTTTCAGATACTGACCTTATCAAGGTTCAGACTTCCTTCACATACTATGCTCACAGATGAAACCCCAGGATCATGAGAATGATCATGGGCATGATGTTCTGCAAAAGTCAGTACCAAAAATTAGTCTAAAAGTTTTCCATATATAATGTATATACTGACAATTCTTGCAAAATTGCAAACAAGAACCTATCATGTCAAGTTACAATATCTGTAGTAGAACAAACTTCAAAAGATAAATATCAAGCAGCAAAGCAATGATAAAAATCATCAAGCATGAAGCTTTATAAGATACTAGTGCAAGTTTCAGAATATTCAATGGTTCTTGTGAATTACTGAATTAAGATGGTTGAAATTTTTATATTGCATAATGCTGTAAGATTAATTTAATTTATGTGCCAACCAGATAAGAAGCCAACTGTCTCTAGCTCCTAATTCTGATAGAAAATGCAAAAAGTACTACTGTTAACTTACAAAATAACTAGTTATTAATTAACCAGGTAGATGGGGCTAATCTCTGAGAGATACTCGAGAGTTTGAGTGTAATTTTAAATTTTGCATGGTAATGAAAAGGATTCCTGTTCTAAATCTATAGCAGAAGGTAGACAAACCATGTTTATGATCACGGTCGTGATCATGATTATGGTCATGATTGTGATCATGCTCATGGCTGTGCTCATGATGGTGGGCTTCTTCATAACCTTCAGCAACAACACTCTCAATCCTGAAACAGCATAACAACAGTATCGTAAATACAAGGGGACATCAACCATACACAATACAAGGATGTGTAAAACAAAATGGAAGTGGATAAGGGGGAGAGAGAAGACTAAATTGGTTGTTGTCTAACATTGATCAAACAGGACTGACATTCATGCATAATGACTGTGCATGTTTATGTCAGTATAAAAAAGTATTAATCATATAAATGTCTCCATCACATTATGTAGGGTCTGCAACATGAATCTTGTTATGCCTCCTCATTATCATTCAGCTATGTAGTCATTACATTATGAATGATTGAATCCAATGTCATGATTGATATGCACTTGTCATTGGATTCAACATAGTCGATCAGGTTCACCACCTCTAAACATGGTTATGCAGCTTGGGCTTATGGCACTAGAAGGAATGCCCATTTGATTTTGAGGAACAGAGAATACACATGTTACTAGACAAATGCCCTTATAAGTAACCAATGATTTCAACTTTGGCTAGGATACTTTTTAAAAAGAAGGCAGCTGTGATTCACTGAAAGAGAAACTAGCAGTCAACAAGCCATAAAAATGATTTCCATAAAGCATTTATGCTGTGAAGATTTTAGTTACATATGTCCAACACATTATGATGGTCCATGACATAAAATGTGATAAAACAAGGAACGATGAATTCCTCTAAAAAGGCAAAGCATGGATGTTGCCACTTAAGCAGCATATTCTTCCTTTGCTTAGCTTCAATAAACATTGTCAAGATTTTCTTACAATAAGCCAGCAATAATGATGCCTTATACCACTCAATGGGTTGGGAAAGTAAATCATTTTTTCTCCATTTAGTTCTATCAAGAATTGCATTTTTGTGTCAAGACTAAACAAAATAATTTCTTTACATGCAGACAGTATAACACTAGAAAAGAAAGAGAAAAGGAAAACCTCTCCAGATCGAAGCCTCCAATTCCAAGAACATAATCCAAATTTACTTTGCCGTACTCAGTTCTCTTAAGATGAGCCATGCTATTGATAGTCTGAAATCCATACAAAGATTAATAAGTTGAATAAAATACACATTGTTAGTAAAGCAAATATCAAAAATAGAAATACAACCTTAACTCGCTGAACAAGAGAAGCGATTTCTGGCTCACCAACCAAGTCAGCCTACAAGATGACAAAGAAAAGACTGTGAGTCTCAACTTAGAACAACCCATCTTACTATAAAATTAAAATACATTCAAAAATGTACAAATAATTTCCAAAAGAATAAGCACAAGTAATTGTAATTAGAAAACTGAAAAAACTGGTCAAAGTACTGAAAGAAAAAGAACTATAGAGTCTATAAACACAATAGCTACAGATTACAGACTCGAAATAACACCTTTAGATATTGCAGATACATTTTTAAGTAGGTGGTTTCTCATTCCTCTTTAGGTTAAAACACAAACCTTACTAATCTTGATTGCATAAAAGAAACTAGAGACTCATGAGAAATAGACTGTATACATTATAGGATGTGAAATCATATAGCATTATAGGCATGGTACAGAATATTGACACATGTCAGCATGTCGGTTTCTGAATTTGCATATATGATATTCATTCATATTTAGAAGTACTAAATTTCATTCCTATACGTCAACCGTATCGTTCAACATTGTGTAATTATTACATCAAGTCGTGCTTAAGTTAACCAACATGGACTTTATAAGCCTAACATGGACAACTCAAGCATTATTTCCTCCAAAACTAATCTACTGCTACTGTTCTCTAGTTTTACTGTTGTTAAGTGTCTTTGATGCTTCATTGCTCCATACTCCGATTGCTGCTCCAATGGGTGGTGGTTCTGACAATTTCCGACTGCTCCGATCTCCAAGGCAAGGCATGCTGCTTCTCCGATTGGTGGACTGGTGGTACTTTTTGCTCTAATTTCTCACTTAAAATTTAAAAAAAAAACATAATGATTTGAAATAATTATTTCAAGATCAGGAAAATTATATAACTCAGGAAAATACTGTAAAAAATAAGGGAATGAATTTAAATACAATGTTATGTTTTTTATTAAATTAATCTCATTTAACTTTTGGTTTCCAGCGTTCATAATAGCAAATTCCTTTGGATACCAAAGTAGTGAAGGTCCTAATAAGGCAACGAAAGTTAAATGTGATGATCCAAGCTAGTAGCATAAAGAACCTATCAAGGGAGATAGGCAAAAAATTCAACACAAATATTGTAACAAAAAAATATTGATGTAACATGATTAAAGTAACACAGTACAACAATATAGCTAAGTGTAAATCACTTTCATTTGTAGTTTCTAATTAAATAAGAGCATTACTAAAAGACACAAAAGCGAAAAAAAAAGTAACGAGAAAAGAAGAAAGGTTCAACAAGACACTCATGGTTCTATTACCCATATACGATGATATGGTTTATCCTATAAATTGTGCAACACTCCATTACAAAGAAATGTATAGGACATCAATAATCGAGACCAAAAATGATAAATGACATTAAGAAAAAAAATTCAAAGATTCGATGATTTAGGTAGTATCCCTAAAAAAGGAGAAGTGGCACTAAAGGACAAAGGTAAAGATATTGTTGGAAAGCCAAGATTCAACTACATGTACAAAAAAAGCTCAAAGCAAAAAAACATCAAAGGTATGTTTGAAAATGCAAGAAAAAAAATTAATTAAACTGTAGCAAAATATATACTCTTCAATACTATTCCATCACAAAGGGACTTTATCTACAACATATGTTTCATATTAAAACAAAAAAAGATATTGGAATAAAAAAACTAATAAAGTAAAAGATAGGTAATAAGTACCTTAAATCACAAAATAAAGAGTTAGAAGTCTACATTAACGACTTAAAATGACAAGTATTGACCTATAGGATAACTATCATGTATAATGGTTAGACAAGTACTATAAGAAGATAGATCATCAACTCCATGATTTATTGTAATGATCATACCATTTTCTTGAAGTCTATTAATACTTCTAATGTTATTTGAGATTATAAATATATTTACAAGTAAATGGTAAAAATCATTAAGCAAGTAGGACTCTACCATTTTCTTATGAATATATTTATAATCACAAATAACATTAAAAGCAAATCATAAATGAACTTCAAGAAAATAACATCAAACGCAAATAACATCATATGCAAACCATGAATGGACTTCAAGAAAATAATCTTTCCTTGTAATACTTATCCAATCATCACACATAACAACCATCTATGTCAGTTATTGTCATTTCAAACAGTTAATGTCAACTTTTAACACTTCATTCTATGATTTAAGATACTTATTCGCTATTTCATCAGTATTTTTACTCCAGTACATTCTTTTGTCATAACATAAAACATGTGTTGTAGATAAGGTTCATTTATAGTACTTGCTAAAATAACACTAAAGAACATACATTTTGCAACAACTTAAACCAACTTTTCTCCTTATTTTTCCAAACATGCCTTTGGTGTTTTCTACTTTGAACCTTTCTTTTTATGTAGTTGGATCTAGATTATCGTATCTTTCATTATATATTCTCAACGATCCAACAATGTCTTTACCTTTATCCTCATGTGATCTTTTCCACTACCACTTCCCCTTTTAAGGAGATACTACCAAAGTCATGGGCTTTTTGGATTTGCTTTATACGTCATTCCTTATTTTTGAACTCCATCATTGTTCTCCTATACACTCTAGCCTGGAGAGTTTTACAGTCTACAAGATAAACCATATTATCATTTGAATCCAATATGAGAATACAATCAAGAGTAACTTCATTGAATAGATTCTTGTCGAACATTTCTTCTCTTCTTATCAATTTTTTTCTTTCGTATCCTTTAGCAATACTCTCACTTAAACAAAAGCTACAAATGAACATGATTTAGACTTAACTACATTGTTGTATCGACCAACAAGGTATTGCTTTACTCATGTTATACCTCCACTAAGAATTTTCTATCACAGTATTTGTATTGAGTTTTTTGTCTATCTCCCGTGATTGGATCTCCATGCAACAAACCAAGATCATCAAATTTAACTCTCCTTTCCTCATTAAAATCTCCACTGCTTTTAGAGGAATTTGACATTATGAAGATTAAAAAACAAAAATTAAATGAGATTAATTTAATGAAAAAACATACTGACATTTAATTAATTATTTGATTTTTTACAATTTTCCATGATTTTTTTAAGTTTTCCTTTTTTAAATTTCTATTTTTACAACTTTCCCTTATTTTTAAATAATTATTTTAAATTATCATGATTTTTTAAAATTTTTAAATTTTGAACTGATTTTTAAAATTTATTTCGAATCATTCTAAATTTTATTGACTATTTATAGTTTTTAATAATTATGTTTAGTAAACCTAAAATCAAAAACTAATAATCAAAATCT
Organism: Posidonia australis; assembly: GCA_024699735.1. NCBI lineage: Eukaryota > Viridiplantae > Streptophyta > Magnoliopsida > Alismatales > Posidoniaceae > Posidonia > Posidonia australis. The sequence goes on from JAMKQA010002937.1 coordinate 16,247, forward strand.
AAACAAATATAAAAATTACTATGATTTCCTAATAATTTGTTAGCTTTATAAAAATGAAAAACAAAGATCAAAACAAAAAAATACAATGAATCTACATCAAAACCTAAGATCTAAGAGTAGAATCCATTATACCTCAATAGACATAGAAGAAACTAAAGGAGGAAAAATCAACACCACCAACCGAAGCAACAGCGAAACTTGTAAAGATTGGAGATTGAAGCTGTAGGAGATCGCTGAGGCACCACCACTAACCAAAGCAATAGTCACCGAACAAAACATAACTCATAAAATACATAACTATTACTCTAGTTGAGGGATTGCATGTTTAAAGGTCCGTTTGGTAGAACTTCAGCTTTTGAATCCAAGTGTAGAAGCTAACTCCAGACTAGAAGCTATCATAACTTAATTTCTAAAAATGTAAAAAAATTACTATTTCAAAAGCTACATATTTCTGAGAAATGTAGAACTGTTAGACCATTATAGCTTCTGGGAAGAAATTATATGCTCAAACGTTGTTCAAAAACTTTACCAAACAGACCCTAAATCTCAATGAATGTAGAACTCAATAATAATAAAAAAACCAGAGCAATAGTGAAATACTAAGTAAAAAAGCCCCTGAAGTACCTAACAATAACAAAATCAAGAAACAATAGCAAAAAATTAATTTTGAAAGAAACAGCGTCCGAGACATCTATGTCGAACTTACAAAGGCCATGTTGGTCGACTTGGGCACTAGTTAGTGTAAAAATTCCATAGTCGATTGACACAAGTCAACATACAAGCAGGAAATTTGGTATTTCTAGAAATATCAATGAATATCGTATCTGTGAATTCAGGAATCGATGCATGTTGGCGAAATTTTGCCAATACATGTCGACATTCTATACCATGTCTGAGAGGACCATTAACTAGCGTTGAAAAAACTGCATCTACTGGTTAGATCACTGCATCTATATCCTGACATGTTTCAAGATCACTCCCAACCACATGATATAGTTTAGGTGTCGTTACCAAACAAAACATGTAAAGATCAGCCTCACCAAGAAGACTTTTTTTTTCAATTTCAGCAGATAAAGATTGCAGAACAGTATACAATGATGAACAGAAATTCAACCTTATTCACTATGATGCGATCTGCATATGCTATTTGCTCCACCGCTTCATTGGTAACTCCTTCAGGTTTTACCTCATCCAGGTGAAAGACTGCATGCTTTGCATCAACCAAGGTAACTACTCCATCCAACTTTACATCATTAAAAATTTGATCCTCAGCATAGAATGTTTGTATAATCGGTGCAGGATTAGCTAAACCTGAAGAAGATAAAATACCATTCATTAGATAAAAATATTCTTAAAAAAATTAGAAACAATCTTAAAGAAGAGTAGAGAGTGCCAATAAAAGAGATGCCTAGAAAGGTGGCAACCAAGTACAAAATTTATCACAATAAAATAGAGTTTCTTTTCCTTGGTAATGATATGAAAAAATTCCGTAGATAGTAATAATCAGAAATAACTCAAGTTCACATATATTTGCCTCATGAGCCATCATATCCCAAATGTATTTAACAGCATCCATGTAATATTAATGGATTAGGCAGCAATTTAGCTATTCAAGACAATCTTTTCAAGTGATCATTGTTCAGCACAGGCATATCAACTTTCTAATTTAAACTTTCATATCTAGTGTCATTAATAATTATGTGAAGGGATGATCACCTAAAACAAAGATAAAATAACAAAAAACCATTCCTAATACGGAAGTAAGTGTTATCAAGACTAAGCACTGTAGCACCTTCGGCTACATACCAGGGCACAGTAATCTCCTTGGTATATCCCCAGCTTGCCATGTCATCTGGGTTAGAGTTGTTTTAGCTCAATTATTTGGTGCCATTGCATGCATCTAACTGAAGATAGCATTAATCTCCATCAGCTCATCTTGTTTAACATTAGGGATCTATACATGGCTTCCGTTTTTTTAATACATTTTTGTTTTTCTTTACTTATGTTGCTTATGAATCCACTTTTAAGAAAATCAGCATTTGCAAGTTGCAAATCTTCCCCCTTCTCTAGAAATAAAAATCATAGGTTAAATGTTGATTGCACCTCATTTCAATAGGATTAGCACCTCACCTCTAGCCTTACATCTGTACACATGGAAATCTCCTCATCTAAAAGTTGAAAAGCATACATCAAGGGAAACATGACATGAACATAAATGTAATACATCAATATGGAATAGCTAGTGCCGTTTCTGAAGCACATATGCATCCTACCACAAGTCATCTAGAACTTAAAATTATTGCTAGATTGGGTAGTTAAATTAACTAAATTCTTACACTACCTCCATCGAAGCCACATATATTAAGTCACCAAGGCATCAAGGAGTTGAGCTGGCGCCTAGGTGAAACCTAGGTGGCACTAAAAAAATATAAAATACATATATATTTCAGAATTTTTTACCCTTGATATTAAGTGAAAAACATAAATAAACAAGTTAATAGACATGAAACTTGTTGAAAACATCAAGATTATAAAATAAATGAAAAAGAGATTAAATATTGGGCTTCACCTTGCAAATAAAATGAAAAAAGGTAGAATGGAGAAAGATTTGGAGTAGCCAGAAACCATCACCAGAGTGAAAGGAAGAGGCTGCCGGAGGCAAGGACCTAGTTGGTGTTGTTGCTGGAGGTTGCATGGAAGAGCAGCAATAGGCAATGGGAGGAGCAACAGTCGGGGTGGGGCACAAGCTACTGCCCTCCCTTCTTTATTTTTCCAAAGGAGTTGGATCCTGCCAGATCCGGATCCTGATCTGAATGATACACAGACTAGTTGGGCATTAAAATGCCCAGCAATCCTATGATGCCTAGGCAGCGCCTAGGCACCTGCCTTAATAACAATGATTGAAACTAAAGACCATCAAAAGATGTGGGGTCTAATGCCTTCGGCCTTGGTTTAGTATCACACCAGATACAAGGAGATGAACTAAGTTGCTGTTTTTTTCGAAATGGTACCAAGTTGTTGGCAAAAAATTTGAACCCTAGTAGGAATTATGGAATCACAATGACCTAACCAACTCAGCTACTTGAGTTGGTTTTAAGAGCGTCGGAATTAAGTTTTTTCCAAGACTATGATATTGTACAAGCTATGTCCTACTTCTTATACATTCAACAAGCAAAAGGATAGGGATTCAAACCCTCATTCTGAACAAAGGAGATTAGGTTTATTGCTGGAGGAATCGCATTGCCAACATGACCAAAAAAACAATTTATCTGGTTTCTATCTGAGAGTGTCAAAAGGTGCAAGGAGAAGAAAATAATAGAAATATTGAATGATATAAAAATAAGCATTAGTTATGAACCTAATGAAAATAAAATTATGTATAAAAAAATGATGACAAATGGAGTAACTCTCAAAGCACTTTAAAAATAAATGATGAAGATGAGAAAGAGACAGTGCAACATTAGGCTCTTGCAACATAAAGCTTATTTAACTAGGAAGTGTCATTTGCCACAAATCAATAGGAGAAACACAAATTCAGGAGGGCAAATATAAATAAATTAAATAAGATGCAATCAAGGATGCACAAGGATTTTATCCGATCACACTTGAATTAAATCCCAACAAACAAAGTAAGGTAAAAACAGTAGGAAAATCCCAATAAACCATCAAAATGACGATGATAAAGATATGTAGTACCTGTTGTCTCAATTACGATATGATCAAAATTCCCTTTCTTCTTGGCAACCAACTCAGAAATCAGCCTAACAAGGTCACCTCTCACAGTGCAGCAAAGACAGCCATTGTTGAGCATTATTATATCCTCCGCTCCAGTTGTTTTTGCAGCTACCAAGGAACCATCGATGTCTACTTCACCGTACTGCAAATAATATAAAGGTGAGATATTTCAGGTAAAATTAGGATTTTCCATAACTAAATATAGAGTTATCCAAGTACAATACAGTTTCTAGAGAAGCAAAAACATGTAAATTAGCAAAACAACATTCAATTTTTTGAGAAAAAAATATAGCACCCAATTTTCTTTTTTTGAATTCTTTTAAATGTGTGCTGAAGATCACTTTACTCAAGGCAACCAGCCATGCAGAGCCCATAATCCCAATTCTTCAAGACCACAACTCTTTAAAAAGTTCACAAGAAATCTCTAATCCTTGGTTGAGAGGTGCTGACGTTCTAGAAAGGTATATATATAGGCAACAAATCAACAATGACCTAGTAGCATGGGCAGACCTAAGGGAGATGCTATAGGAACACTTGGAACTTTAAGAGTATCATTTTAGTGGTATAATAACAGGCATTACAACATTTACAAGAATCCAATTTTATGTAAAATTCACTCACAGTGTCATATATAATAAGAAAACCTTGCTTGGATTAAAAAAAAAAGCCAAACTAGAATCGAAAACAATCAAAAAGGTTTAAGTTCACGAACATCTTGATTTTCTTGTTCAAAAATAAAATCCAATTCTAGGATGATTTGATAAAATATCGGAAATTAACTAGTGCAGCACATTTCCCAAAGTCATAAATCTTATTTATTCTAAAGCTTCTAAAATCACTAATATACAAACAACAAAAAAGAAATGCATTCATTTCCTTTTTCTTACTAAAAGAAAAATTCAGCATGCAAATAACAAAACTTTGCTTCTTCCTTGTGCACATTTTTTATTCTAGTGACAACCATATCCACAAAAGCAGTTCAACAAAGAAGTCAAGAAAATTTTCATAGTAATGGAAAAAAAAGACTGTGATAGGACCAATATGGAAATCAAATAGATCCCTGAAAGGCAAATAAAATTAAATTATCCAACACCTTTATGACCATGCCTTCTTATGGTTTTTTATTTGTTTAATCTAAGAAGGTCTTTGGAACTGACCCACCCAGGTTCACTGTGGTTCAAAATCCCACAAGGTATTTGTTAAGTCTTGTTTCTTACAACAGATATGATAGTCAGGGAGGTTCAGAATATCAAAGGGTATCATACAATTCCAATAGTAAGTATTGGTTTCTTCCAATATAACTATAACAGAGACTACTAAATAATCCAAAGTAGTTATAGACAAGGGTTAAAGTTCTGCAAATTTTAAAACAATGCATTACAACATGTTTTGGTTCCTTTGGAGATGGGGTATGGCTCTGACAGGTTTGCAAGATCTGGTGGAAGTCAGAAGTTCGAAGGAGCTCATTTTGAATCTAGTGTCATTTCTTATGAGGTGGCTCAATAAGATAATTTGACTACCAAAATGAAGAATTTAGAAGAAGTTTATTTTTCTTCTACAATGGTGGGAACAGAACTGTCGTTTTGTTTTCCCTTGTGGTGGAAACTTCACCTAGCTCCTTTCAAATAACAAATCCAAGATCCAAATGTTCGAAACAAAACTAAATAAACACTAGCTAGAACTCAAATTCTAAAATCAACTTTAAACAATGAAATTACAACTCTTGGACTTATGATTCTTATCATTTCTAAATTTCACTTGATATGTAATTCTCACAAACCAAATGAAGCCCAAAATTTTCCCAAACATCAGCCACATAGAAGATACCTCGCCACCATGCATCAGTTTATTTGAGCTTTCAATGTGAATTCTGACAAAAATCCTGTCATCACATCAAGCTTTTGTTACCAATGTTGCTGCTCTTTCTATTTTGTTTTAATCAACAAAAACTCTTTGTACTCACTATCATTAACTTCTCTCCTCTTTACCTAGAGGCCATGTGCTTGCATAAGTGAGTACATACTCACTAAAGGTGCAAACAGATAGGGATTATCCACAAATATCCGCATCCATATTCATTTTTTGGCAAATACAGATACGAATATGAATAGGATTTTTGAATTTGCGTAGTTACAAATACGGATAGGATATTTGAATATGAACGGATACCAATATTTTACGGACGGATATAAATATCCGTATATATAACATATATAAGCTAAAAAGTAATAACCTCCCGACTCTCGTCCTCTCTCGTCTCCCTATTTACCCTAATTTCTACAGATTCCTCTCGTCCTCTCCCTGAGTCCTTGACCCCCTCCTTCACCTTGCCAGCAGCCTCTCCTAGTCTCCCTACTAACCTCACCATCTTGTCACTGTCGTCGTAAACACTCCTCGCCATCTTTAGTCCTCACTCCTCACCTCCTCAGGCTTGTCCTCCTCCTCTATCTCTCGCAACCATTAGTCCTCACAAGCATAGATCTCGCTGCCGAAAGCTCACCACTGCTGTCATAAGCACTTCACGAGCATTTGGTAAGACATTTCCTCACTCTTTAGTCCTCACTCCTCGCCTCCTTAGTCTTCTCTTCTCTTTCATTCTCTTTCTAACTTTCCTCAATCCTCGCAAGCATAAATCTCACCATCGAGAGCTCATCGTCACTATCGTAAGCACCTCATCTACATTTGGTTAAACATTTCCTCACTCCTCACCTCAATCCTCTCTCTCTCTCTCTCTCTCTCTCTCTCTCTCTCTCTCAAACCAAAAATCTGCACTTCCTCTCCCTCTCTCTCTCTCTCTCACAAACCTTCAAGATTTTAGAGGCATATAGTTCTTTTCTTGTTGTAAGAAAATATGGATTCTTTTGTTGATTTTAGTTTCTGTCACGATTACACATGACTCCAATCTTGACTCTTGATAACATATAGTTCCTACTTTAATTACATTTCGGTATAATGAGTGGAACATCTGATCAAACCATCCCAACTAATCCTTCTAAACAAGATTCTTCTGAGCAATATGTTGATGATCTCGCAAGCACAGAAAAGTTACCTCCACCTAAGAAACCAAACAAACATTTTTAAAACAGAGGAGAATGGGAACAAAGTGATAACTCAGGTTTTGTTTGCCTTGTGCAAGTATTGTAAAATGAAAAAAGAACATAGTAGTTCAAAAGGGACCACTTACTTGAGTAATCACATAAAAAGGTGTTCAAGTGAGTTTGGAGCTGATTTAAGGCAACTACTCATAGATGCCAATACCAAAAAACCAGATGGTACTACAGTGCTTAGTAATTATGTGTTTGATGACCAAAAGAGTCAAATCTTACTTGCAAAGGCTATCATTAAGCATGAATATCTTTTTAATATAGTCTCACATCTAAGTATGCAAGAGATGTTTTTGGAATCCCAGTATCCATAGTAGCATCTAAATTTGCATTTAATACTAGTGGTCGACTTGTTGACTCCTTCAGAAGTAGATTGACTCCATATATGGTGGAGGCTTTCATATGTGTACAAAATTGGTTGAAAGGTAAAAAGAAATGGGTCACATTCTTCTACATCATACCAGGATGTTAATAAGGATGTTCCTACTACATCGTGTCACCTACTATTGCAAGTTCTTCAAAAGCATCAACAAATGATTGTATGGAGCTTCAAGTAATAGAAAATGAAGAAGAATCCAACACCATGCATGATGAGTTCTGGTATTAATTTCAGTAATATTATTTGAATTTTATTTATGTATTTAAAATAGACTTCTACTTGTATAATTTCTTTTATCTTTTTCCTTTTTTATATCAGGTAAATGGATACAGCTTTAAGGTGACAAGGAAGATCATGCCCAGAACTTTCTTTTAGTTCTTGTCTCTATTTGATGTTGTTAGATAAATGTAATATTGAATATCTTTGTTGAGAACTTTCATTTAGTTGGTTTATATTGTCTTTAAACTTGTTATTTAGACAACTTTATGGTATAGACAACTTTGTTGCACATAAAATTCCTCACGAGCACCTTGGCACATCCCTCTTTCCTCTAGACATTTTGTATTCTTGGTTTTCCTTATCTATTTTGCTTTTCTAGTTTCTCTGTCAAGAAAAGTCATATTTTAAACTGAATCCAACTGAATTCTGGGGCTACTGCCTGTGAAAAGGATATGCAAGTACTGTGAGACCGAGAGTAGCTTATGAGACCAATGGCATGAATGTGGTGAGGCTATATGCAATTACATTACAATATTTGATAAGAATTGTATATATCAAACTCTTATTCGTCAAGAACTCAAGGACAATCTAGGACCTTATATCAATCTTTTGATCTTTTTCCTCCTTTTTTGTCTCTTGCACATGTGTTCTTGTACATTTTTATTGTCATTTTACTGTACATATATATGCTCCAAGAACTGAAAGGTATGCCGGTAAGTATGCTTGCTTATTTCAGCATGAGTAGTTCAGATTTTTATGTTGTTGCAGTGCAAAAACGTTGTATATCAATCTTGGAGACTGCTTTTGAGTCTTCAATGAACTGAGAAAACTTTCCGGAAAAGATATATTGCTCTAGATATCAACTCTTTTTTCATGTGAATTAGTTTTTCTATTGGAACAAAATTCCATTTCATTTGACAAGGAAGCTTGTGAAGGATTCGGAAGTTGATGGCAATATGGCAATCAAGGGAATTTCTGATCCACGTGTGAGGCCACGATGAAGGTAACGAATGCATTCCCTGTTTTACAATATGAAAGTAGGCTTTGATGATGCCAGTTGCTTCAGTGGTTGTTTCCCTTTGAAAAATAGTTGCTTCAATAGTTTAGGAGAGAAATCCTCAAACAGAGTACTGCACAGTTCGGTACTGATGATCACATGCTTTGCCAAAGCCTGTCAGCTATAAATCCTTTCTACCAAAACACGTCCACTGGCTGCTGAGCTTGCTGTTTCTTTTTTCAGGCCTTTGTACATGTTCATTGACCCTCACACTCCCATAAATTGATGGATTTCTAGTTTTAATTGAGTTCCTCAAATGGCAGCCTTAGGCAGAGCACACACTATCCATTTTTGTGAATACTGATGAATCTGCACCAGGAAATAAACTTCCACACCCTCTTCAGGGAGTCTGTGAGAGAGAACATCTTCAGGCCTTCTTTACCACTGAGGCTATGTTTGGCAAAAAATTTAGAAGACAAAAGGACCACATAATTTAAGCTTTTTGTGTAAGTAAAATATGAACAAGTTGGGTCATATGAACCAGCTGCAGTAGCGCAATTGGCCACTTGGGTCCTTCAGGGCCTTGGGGTCCCAAGTTCAACTGCTATTGGAGTCGAATTTCGTGATTATTATTGCATAAGCTTTGCCTAGACTTTCATGGTTGCTGGTGGGTGTGGGTTACTGTCTTCAACCGCAGGTTTACCCTTCATCATTGCCTGGTTGTCCGTTTTGGTGGGGAGGGGTTCTCGGTGACCAAGGTCATATGTTGTTTGTTTGCCTCCATGGTGTGTTGCATTATATTGTCAACAATCTCTAATGCTGATTATCAAAAAAAAAAAATCTCTAATGCTAACAATGTAGTCTAGTTCATAAATTGTTTTAAGGAATATTTGCATTTGTTCAATCCATTTCTTTTCCGTATTTGTATCTAGGATTATCCATATACGCTTCGTCTAATATCTGGTCTGCATTCGTATCCGACATAAGTCCGTATCCACTCCTTCTAATATCTGATCCATATCCGTATCCGTATTTTAAGGATATGGATCTCAAGTTTGCTACACGTATCCATATCCAAATTTTAGAAACAAATATGGATATTGTAACACTTATATCTGTATTGTATCCGACCATTTGCACCCTTAATCTCCACCTTTTCTTTTTCAAGGCAAACCTGCCTATAGTGGTCTTAGCTTTCAATATCTTTGTTATCATCATTGAAGCCTTGTAGATCTTCAATCTTCATTGCATATTATTTATGCATGTCCTACTGAAAAAAGTTCTAGTTCCAAACTAACATGATATTTGAAAGTGGATATTATCATTTGTTAGGTATGAGATGAGTGACACTCCAATGAAAGATAATCAATATCTTCTTAAGAACAAAACCATGCAGATTTAACTACCAATCTATGCTAAATTGTGTTATACTCATTTTTATATATTTAGCTTTGCCTTCAAACATAGCTAATGCAGATTGCTATCAAAGCATGAAAACACACCTCATTTTCAATCACTGCAATGCGTTTGCCATGGTCAGCGGTCAAAATATGGTTCAGTAGTGTTGTCTGTAAAAAATACACAAGTATTATGTGATTAGCCAAAAATTATAATCACACTCAATGCACTTAAAATTACTGTAACTAAATTACTCGTACATAACAGTCAAATCTGATATATTTATCCAAATAATTATCAAACTCAATGCACTCAATTGCCTGAGTAAATCAGTGGTACCATACAATGTAAAAGTAGCTATAAAACTCGTGAGGGTTTGACAAATAATTTGACTAATAAAGTATTTGTATTTCATCAGTCATAGATGTAAACAATTACCTAATTAAATCAGTTATACCATACAATGTAAAAGTAGCTATAAAACTCATGAGGTTTTGACAAATAATTTGACGAATAACTTGACTTAGCAAAGTATTAGCATTTCATTACTCGTAGTTATTAACAATTAGATGTATACATTAGCTGACCATACAATGTAATAATAATAAGAGCTATAAAACTCATCAGTTTGTTGACAAAAAGTTTGACTAATACAGTATTTGTATTTCATCACTCAGACGTAATCTCCAGAAAATATCTAGAACCTTAACAAAAAACTACTATGAAGAATTAAGAAAGTTTGACTACCAATTGACCTTAGAGTCTGTTTCGTTTGAAGGAATTAGGACAAGTTGGTAGGAACTAGGAATTCCTCCTAAATCAAGTGTTTAATTCTCATTTATTAGTCAAATCTCAGTAGTTTGACTAAAATAGTGGTGGATTTAGGAGGAGTTAGTTTTCCTCCAAAAACATGTGAGAATACCAATTTCATCAATTTCTTTTTCTCCATGTTAGGAAGGTAAGTTCAACCCAAACACTATGGAGAATAAACCAAATTCCAATAATTCAAAATTCTACCAACAAAACACTAAAATTTCTAATTCCAAAAATAGAAGTAAACACCATACTTTGAACTCCTACACTTAGAATTCCAATTCCAGGAATTTCAACTGTACTTGGAATTACAATTCCTACATACCAAACAGAGCAATAACTAAAATAAAGTATGGAAGTATAAAATGCACTAACTCACAAACAACAAGAAAGGAAAAGGATGACATAGACTTAGCCATGATGACACAGCCTAGCTAAAATAGCTTACTACAGCCTAGGGCTGTTCATATTACATAAAAAAGGAACAATGTGGAACTCTATTATAACTATACCTAAATAGTACAAGCACTTGCCCAAGCCTCCCTCCATCACTGTTTCTTGGCATGATTCAAGACCATGGCATTCTTCTATTGATTGTTGCAATTTGTAGGAAAAGCTAGGATCACCTTGTTATCCTACCTTGGTGAATTTTCCATGCCAATATTATACTCCTTGGTGATCAACTGTCCTATAAAATCTAAGTTTGTCGTGTAGATGGTCTAGAGACCAACACAAACCATCTAGGATCTCAAATTAGCGTATACATGCTTGACCATTAATGGCCATTTAAACAGATTCAAGTAAACAAATTTGAATGCATTTTAAACTGATTTTATTGATTTACAAATTTACTTCCTTCTTCTCATTTTTGTTTTCCTAATGCCAAATTTAACATATAGTTGCTTGATTGTTTTAGAATAATCTTTAATCATTTGACTTAAATATGTTTTACTTTTTTCAAATCAATTTAAATTTATTGATTGGTTACTTATTCGCTTGTTTTTTGCTTCAAACAATCTAATACTAGTTCAAAGAAATAGTATTCACATTCTTGAGTGAATATTGTTCTTGATTTCTTGTATCAGTGTAATAAACACTCTTATGACATTTTTTTAAATCTTATCTATTTTTTACTAATCATTTGTTGACCATTTAAATGGTTCCAGACTCTATAATTTCCTTCAAGAATTTGACGTTTCTTTTAAAGATCGCAAGCATATATTGTTGACGTGTGGGCTAATTTTAAGTAATGATAAAAAGGACTTTCAGAACTAGTAAAAAAAATATGACGGAAACAAGAAAATCATGAATCATGGTGCCTTTACTTTCTTTCAGCATTGGTTTTTACTCTAAGGGTGCCTTTGGTACCATATTCAGAAGCCACCTTCTACCAGAAGCGGGGGGATATGACAAGCTCAAAACATGTAGTAAATGAACTGTCTATGTCTACAGCTTCCCCAGTAAACTCAAGAAGCCAAGGACGCTCGGAACAGCTTTTACCATAGTACTGCTTCCGAGAGAAGTGTGGAGACCAGAAGTTGCGCAGAAGTGGTCTCAAACGCACCTTAATACAAAACAAAAATGGGCCCAAAAACACACATGCAAAAAAATGCACAACTTCGTACCTTTCCTGCCCCAAGAAACCCAGTGATGATGGTAGCCGGAATGCGGTCATCGGGCGGAACCCTCGACGCGACATCCGACCCCTCCTGACTTTCCACAGTGGATGCAGCCGCGGTGAACCGCCGGACCCCTCGCCACCGCCTCTCCCTCGCGGAGACAGCACGCGCGGCCCCAAAGGAACAAGAGGAGGAGGAGGAGGAGGAGGAAGCGGCGATACTGAAGGAGTGGTAGGACCTCAACCTGGAGGAGAGGAATGGGAGGCACTGGGTTGGGGTCCCGAAGGTCGCCGTGGTCCTTCGCCATGCGAGGCCGAAGAAGGCCGTGGCGAGGTCCGTGGATATTGCAGCCATGGATGGAGACTGAGGGGAATGGGAGCGCGGTGATGGAGGGGAAGGGTTTTGGTATGGTTTCTGGTTTTGGAGGTGGCAATGGGAGTTTGGTGTAGCGGTCACGACAAGAGGGCTCTGGTGGCAGAAACCTTATCCATGAAATGGTGCGTGGTGGCTAGTGTGCTACTTTGATTCGGAGCGTGCACCAGTCACAGGTCGGGGTGGAAATCGGATCGAGCCGGTCTTGGGCCGGGTCCGACATGGTCCAGGTTCAAAAAAAAAATCCACAGGTTGAGTCGGATCAGGTTCATCGTGGGTCGTGGGCCGTGCCAAGTCCAAGGTCTAGGTCCACGAATGTCCGTTTACTATATCCAATTTGGCCTATGAAATCGGTCTGGGCCGAGTCGGACCAATATGTCAGTAAAAATTAAAAAAAGATATGAGACGCACATACCTGATGCACCAGACTAGCGCACCCCCGTGCTACACAACAGTACGAGAATTACCCAAGCTTAACTACAAGCAACTAAGCAACAATATTAAACAAATAAAGCTCACTACCCAGACCTATGTGCCGCAAACGTGGCTCGAACAGATGCACCAGACTAGAACTGCTCCAACACCCTAGCACCTGAAACAAGAAAGCACACGCGTGAGTGACAGGAATGTCACCCAGTACGCGCCCCAAACAAAAACACTGGAAACCTTGCTGGAAAGCATAATTTTCAAAAACCTTTATGTGCAATTCACAAAACTCGTACAGCAATGCTTTTCAAACTTTTCTTTTCTTTCAAAACCTCATGCTCTTTCAAAGCCTTTATTCTCAACACTGGAGAAAATCAATCATTTCATCTAGTTTCCTAGCCCAAAACATCATTTAAAAACCATATGCACAATTTGCCACCAAACCAGGCTAGAAAATAGTTTTCACATACAAATCCACATTTCCATATTTCCATTTTCATAACTGGTCGTGTCACCCTGGCCACAGGTGATCGACCTGGCCTCAAGCAGCTGGTGTGGATTCCATGTCACCACACCCACACTGCAGTGCCGCGGTGAACCACCCCGTACTGGAGTTCAACCGCCCCGGCCGCAGCCTCAAAATGTACCCTCACTGGTACAAGCACGGAGTACGTCCTAGGGACACCCTAGTGCCCGAGTAACTGGGGACTCTAACCTCAGCCCCGTACAGCACCGGCACTGAGGGTAGTCCGTGTCTTTTTCACCCCGGGCCCTGCAGTACCACCACAGTCTCGAGGCTCCTACTTCGGACCGCACACTCGGCAACCACACTCACCAAGGACCCTCCCAGACCTATCTTGAGGTCTCACTACCTCGTCGGCAAGTCCTGGTTCCCTTGTTGTTCCTACGAATTTCTTTCATTCATACACTTGAAACCATATGCAATTTTTTCTTTGCAAAACATCCATAAAACCTCATTTATTCATAAAATCCTTGCAATCATATGCATTATTCATTAAAAACATTACCTGTGGTCCTTAAGCCCACAAATCCTTTCATAGTCTATCATACCATGCAATTTACCCCTCACTGGGTCCACATTAATTCACATGTTATATTTTCTATCTTTCATAGAAAAACATCATTTAAAATTAGCTTAACAATATGCATTTCATTCCATGAAATCTTTACACATTTCATGCATCTATCATGTATTTATCATGCATTTATCCATTTTCTATTCATCATTTCATTGCATTTCATAATACACATTCTGGGCCAAAAACGGTAGACCGATTTCCTTTCGGTCGAC
>JAMKQA010002938.1:0-18653 GCA_024699735.1 Posidonia australis
TGCATCGATGCTGGACCCGACATACGAGTGATACTTCTGAGCATTAGGACACACCCCTACACATCATGCACCCATATTTTAGACACCACACACATAAGCATGGCATGGCATATCGCCCTCGGGCGTATAGCAAAGGCTGAAAAGCTGATATTTCATAAGCAAAAGAGAATCCAATAGAAGACCGATTTATCGAGCGCACGAGGGTGCCTAATACCTTCCTCGTGCGTAACAGGGATCCTTACCCATATTTTCTAGTTTATGACCTACTTTTCCATTGTATAATTTGCATTTTTATATGGTTTTCCTCGTCTTCCATTTTAATAGACTAGGTGGTGACTTCTGCATTTGCATTTTTATTTCTATTATTTTTTGCCGTGACTTTGCTGATCCCTCATATATTTTGGCCTTTCGCGTCAAAACCATCTCGAGGCTGTCGTCGACATGGTTACAGATATTATCATACAAAGCATAGAGACCTAGTGGAACTGCATCCAAGAAGTCAATTTCCATCTATGTTATTATGTTTTCGATACTTGAAATAGTTTCATAGCATCTGTGAGCTGTGATCTATTCATTTTTGAATATCTTTTAATCTTCATGTTCAAGTTGCATAGATGCCAATATCTTAATTTAAACTCATAAGAGCAAAAAACAAGAGCTTCTATATATGGTTCCTTCTATCATGTCCTGCTTCTGGCTATTTTAACATATGTACTAGCAAGAATAGCGGCTATTTTATGTTATTCCTGTAATGTCAACATGCTAAATTGATTAGTAGTCTAATGTTTTGGGTGTAGTTTTTATCCTATCAATATTGCAGATGTTGTTTCATTTGTAAAGATACTAGTGTCAACAAACTTAAAAATGTATACCAAAATCTTTAAATATAAAGGGGAAAGCTTCCCATGTATCATTTCACATCAGTTGCAATTTATGGATTTCATTTCCCTACACCGTCTCATGAGATTTCATAGGAATCCCTGACCCCATCTCCTCCCTCCTTCCCTCTTCATGTGTGACCCCAACCTCGCCTCCTCCTCCTCCTCCTCCTCCTCCTCCTCCTCTTTGTGCCCTATCCACTACCTCTTTTCCTCCTCCACCTCGTGTCCTACCCACCCTCTTCCTCCCTACCCTATCTTCCTCCTCTTTGCCTTATTTTATGGAATTGTAACTGAAGTAATTTTAGATTTCATATTTTCAATGTTTAGATTTCTTTCGTAGTTCTTTTGTAAGTTGATCAAATTTTCTCATTGAACAAACTAAACAAATTGATCTACAATTCAAGACTTGATCTACAAATTTGATCTGAATTTGGTCTAAAATTCTTGGAATAAGTTGTAAAATTATCCAAAGGATTTAGAAAAGGTTTGTAACACCTCCAAACTGGGTGCTACGGAATCTAAGCTACTAACTAGGATTAAAATGCACTAATAAGGAAAATAAACTATAATTTTCCTTGAACCTGTGTGTGCAGCTAGTGGCTCCTGTCTCTGAACATTGGACTGAACTGCACTCCAAACTAAACACCTGAAAACAAGACAAAGTAAAACATACGTGAGTGACTTCTAAGTCACCTAGTATGCGCCTACAAAAAAAAACTTGATGGAAAACACTTTAACAGCTAAACTCTAGGTTCTCAAATAGAAACAAAACTCTTTTAAAACACTTTCTGGAAATTCTCGACAAAACTCATCTTTTATAGGAAATCTCATTTTTTGTGAAAGCTTCTAAAAATCTTTATGCTTTTCTCAAATACTTTCTTTGTTTTCTATTTTAAAATCTCATGCTCAAATATTTTCCTAAAAACAACTCTGGACTAGACTTCAGCCTAATCTCAAAACT
The DNA here is from genome assembly GCA_024699735.1 of Posidonia australis. Classification (NCBI taxonomy): domain Eukaryota; kingdom Viridiplantae; phylum Streptophyta; class Magnoliopsida; order Alismatales; family Posidoniaceae; genus Posidonia; species Posidonia australis. Next base: position 1,843 of record JAMKQA010002938.1, read on the forward strand.
CAAATCTAGATAAAATATTGTTCTATGGCTGAAACTAGTCCTAAAACTCTGTTCTCATCTCAGCTAGAATCTAGCTAAAACTCAGAATCCAAAATTTATCTTGATTCTAGCCTAAAACTTGACTAAATCTCAAATCTGAAAATCTTTTCTTTTCTGGTACCACCTTATTTAGAGGTGACCTGTCCACAAGCAGTTGGAGAGGCGCCAACCTCAACTTCTTACGCTGCCACGGTGAAAGACCTCGAGTAGGCATGCCACTATCTTGGCCAATGAATCTTACTAATCTTTTATCTTTTATTTTCTCATTTTCACAGAGATGCGTTCTCCTAATGCCCCCTTCTTTCTTGGTGTTAAAGCTCATGAGTCATCTTACTTGGCCTAATCAATACCTTTCTCTAGACACGCAATCTCTCTAACTAGCAGGGCCACAACTCTAGAAATCTTATTCTGAAAACATGCATTTTCTTTTTTGTAAAACTCTTTTCTCTTACAGAAATCTTTTTGTAAAACTATTCTTTTCCTTCTGAGATATCTCTTCTACAAATCTTTATAAAACTCTTTCTAAGCCATATGCCAAAACACATCAACTAGGCATAAAAATCCATTCATATTCATTTTTATCAAAAATCTCTTTTATTTGGCAATAGGGTTTGGTTCGACATACTGAATCAAAACGGCAAACCGACATAGACCCAGGTGCCTAAATTAGTTGATTGAATTTCGAAACGGTCGTCCAAATTTCCCTAGTTCAAAAGACCGAAACATTTCGATCATCTTAAATCCCCTGAAACAGTCGATCAAATATATTCAATCGTCCAAAATAGGGCTCAGGGTTGAATACTGACAGAAAACGGCATACCGATTTTATTTGGCATACCTAATTTCTCATTTTCTAGAATCTTCCCCAAGCCCTAATTCATTCATTCGTCAGAATTGGGATCTTCGGCGGACCCCTTTCTAATGAACCACATGTTCTACATAAAACATATATACTAGCATGCCAAGTCTATTTCTATTTGGGACAAGTTTCATCAAAAACCATGGCATGTATCTCAAGGTATAAAAATCATAACTTAGAGAGCTCATCTCAAACCACTGTAGCTAAATCTTGAAAATTCAACATAATCTCTTGTAAATTCATGGAAAATTTTCCAAAACAACATTCATCCATGAACTTACTCAAATCTACTCATATTCAAGCTTTTTACACCAAAGCATACCATAATTGAAGGATTTGAAGCTTAAACATAAAAGAGGAACGAGAAGGGGAACACATACTCTCAAGTGGTTCAGGCAATCCGACCCTCCTTCTCCAGCAATCTTCCTCTCCCTTCTCGACGTCCCTTCGGGCTCGTGAGTATCCGACGATCCTATTCCACCGACGGAAGCATGCTTACTCACACACACTCTCTCTAGCCCTCTCTTCCTCTCTAGTTTTCACCCAAATCTCTCTCTCTCTCTCTCTCTCGGTGTGTCCATCCCAGCGCCTCCAACTTTCCTCCATTTATTACCCTCGCCCCTCTTGTCGCCAAGCCGCCAGAGATCTTGGCAAAATCCAAGATTTGGCGTGGACAGTATGGTGGAAGGTTGCGAGTGAGAAAGATGACTAGTGGCTGGCTGTAGGTGCTGTGGAGAGTTGACTCTAGCCCCACACTAGTCCCACACACACACACGTGACACCCTAAGGTTCAAAATTCCACATAGTAGGGGAAATACCAAAGATAAAAACCAACTTTAATAAAGAGCTCAACACAATCCCATATGATAAAGCTAATTATCCAGATTGCAATAACTTAGTTACACTTATTCTAGATAATTTAGGCACAGATATTACAAGTTATATGTATTGGTTGTGGAATTCTTGGAAATGGAATTCATTAGAAAAAGGTTATATGTATTCAACTACAATTCAACTTATTCTTCTTACTTTCAATTTCTTGCTCATTCTCCACTATCCTAATGTCATAAATTATCTTATTGTAATGTGATACTTAAGTCACCTTCTTTTTCAAGTGTCTTCATGTTTTCTTTTCAATCTAGACATCGTATCATTTCTTTTTTTTGTAAAAAGAAATATCTTCTTGTCGTGATTGGATGTCTACACGAGTCGTGGATGAAAAAGTGTGTATGAGTTTTTTGCATGACGTTCAAGAGTTTGTGGAATTTACATATAGTCAAGGTTCGAATATTGTGAAAAGGAATGAAAGGATTATATGTCCTTGTAAAAAATGTGCATTACTAAAAAAAAAATTAAGAAAGAATGTGGAAATACATTTGTATAAGAAAAGATTTGTGGAAGGCTACATGTATTGATTTAAACATGAAGAGGCCTTTCAAAGTCATGGTGTAATGTTCCTTTTGCGCTACATATTAGTATCACTACTACCCAGGCAATTTATTAAGTAAATAGCTAACTAAGAAAAATTGAAATTTAACAATGAAAATGTAACACCTATTCCCGATTATCCAGAGTAATCGTAAACCATGGAATATTGTAATATTGTGTAATGAGGTTTATTAATGGATGGCCTAAGTGTGTTTTCTCTCTCTATGTGCCTGTGCTATCTTTCGTTTCCCTAGTTTGTGCGGCTTTCTTGCTAGTTGTGTCTCCCGAGTGTGTGCGGAATCTTGTTTGGCCTTTGGTCAAAGGAACACAGTGCCCTTTCACGAGCGACGCCCTCTCTACCCATAGCCCTGCCCGTCCCTTCTTGTCACGCAGGCTTGGTGAAAGGCTAATGGGATCAGCAAAAATAGTAGGGCTAGAAGTGGGCAGAGGTGATAAGAAAGGAGGTGATGGTGCCAAGGAGCAGAGCACAAGGGAGAAGGGGGAAAGCTAGAACTGTGAGAGTCGGGAACTTGAAGAGAGAGAGGCCTATGTGTGCTTGGTAGAGGTGCCACTAGAGCTTGTCGGTGGTCAAGGAGGCCCGTAGATCGCCGAGAAAAGGGAGTTCTTGCCGAAGGCGTGCGTAGATCACCGAAATCCACAATAGGGTATGCGTCTCGCCTCTCTCCCTCGTTCTTTGTTTTCGAGTAAATGGCATAGAATCATGATAAATGTGGGAAAAATCATGGAAAAATGATGGAAATGGAGTAGATTGGTTGGATTGCTTGTATATGTGTAGATCTTGTCATTTTATGTGATTATTGTGGGTTTTTGGATGGAATTGTGGTTTTTGCTACAATGCATAATAAATGGGTTCCATACCTTTGTGATTTTTTTACATGAGCTATGCTTTATGAATTTGATTGAGACTTGTCCCATTTGATAGCATGCTTAGTGTAGTATGTTCAATGGTTTTAGTGTGATTTGTGGTTCACCAAAGAAGGGTCCGTTGGTGGCTCCCATTCCGACGAACAAGAGGTCTGGGGCAAATGGAGATGTTCAGAAATCATTTTGATTGGCATGATGAAATGTTTTGATATGCCGAATCAGGGAATTTCGACACTCTGAAAACCTTCGGCATGTCGAAATGGATCCCTATGCTTATAGCAGATTTCAAAGGATTTCGACATACTGGTGGATTTCAGTATGCCGAATCAAGCCCCTGAACCTTATGAATGAAGTTTTCATTAAGGTTAAATACGAATGGTTTATGTGGTTTTTGGCATGCTATGTTTTGATGGAAACTCCTATGAATGGAAATGATGATTTGTGAAAGTGTTTAAAAGTGGTTTTTGATGAAAATTCTCATGTTTTTGAAAAGAGATTTCCATTGTTTGTTCCAAATCCATGTAGAGTTAAGACGGCAACTAGTAGGGGCGTGAGACCTCTATGAGACTGGTTGTTAGTCCAAGACGTGGTTGCCAAGGCTTAGGGTGGTTGAAAGAGACCAGGCTACTCCTCTTTATTACGATACTGGCTAGGCCTAGGAATGTGAAACCTGGGTGTCCGAACACTAATAGGACGTCAGGAAAGACGTATCTCCATGCATATGAAATAAATTTATGTTAAGGCCTATTGGCTGGGGTGGTTGTCCTCCCGCATGGGGAAGTTCACCGCAACAATGTAGGAGGGTGGGGTTGGTGCCTTGCCTTCTGCTTGTAGCTTGGTTGCCTTTGATTAAGGTAACACTATTGAATTGTGATTGTAATATGTATGTGATTTTGAGCTGAAATCAGATTGTATTTTGGCTTGTGATTTTAGCCAGATTCTAGCTGAGTTGAGACTCGTGGTTTGAACCAGTTGCCAGCCAATGTGTGCTTGTGTTTTGAGCCATGTGTAGCCTCGTGGTTTTGGGCTGGATCTGGTTGCAAATGCGGTTTTCCCAGAAAGCATAAATGATTTAAAATGCATGAGATTTGAGTAAGAAAATGACTTAGAAATGGTATGGTTTTGGAAAGAGATTCCAAGTTTTGTAAATCGGTTTTGTGGTTGTACTAAAGTTTCAGGCGATGTTTTGTACTAATCGAGATTTTGGGTTTTCTCTCAGTTTTGTTGTGGTTTTCCGTAGTTGGGCACATACCGGATGACTTGATGTCACTTATGCGTGTTTCGTTTTGTTTTGGTTTCAGGTGCATAGCTTTGGAGTGCAGTCCACCTCCCGGTGCATGTGTTTTAGAGCCACTAACCGTACACAAATCTCGATAGTTAGCCTTAAGTAGTTTTCCAGTTATTTTAATTATTTTTATTATTGTAATTGGGATTGGATGCTGTAGTTGGGTAGCACCTCCAGGGCAGGGGTGGTACAGAAAATAAAACTTAATATGCCATCACTACTCATAACTATGGTGTGCAGCTATGTGACTTTAAGCGATGTGCACTAGAACTGGACTACACTCATCAGTTTGCACCTGGAAACAAAAACACAAAACAAACACGCGTGAGTGACATCAATGCCACCTAGTATGCGCCCACCAAAGCCAAGATGAAAAACCACTAGAAACTCACAAATCACAGTCATCCAAACCAGATTGAAAGGAATAATAGATCCATAAAAATTAATTATGACTATCCGAAAATCTACTTGCACATCATGCCTTTCCAATCCATAGTCATTTTTCTTTGAAATCACATGTACCTGTTGCAACCATTTTGTGCATTCTCAAAAAAACCAAGTCCACAACTTATACCATCTTGGAAAATCACATGTACAGTGCAAAAACTATCACATCACCCTAGCCAATGGTGATCGACCAGCCACAAGCAGTTCACAAGGGCTCCAACCTTGATCCAACTGCACTGCCACGATGAACCATACCGTGTAGGAGTCCACTCGCCCTGACCGCAGCCTCACTATTTCACACCTAGGAGCCCTCCATGCCCGGGTCCTGTAGTATAACAACCACAGTCACAAGGCTCCATCCTCGAACTCAAGTTCGACAACCTCAACCTCGAACTCGTACCTAACTCCTCAAAGGTATCCACACCCCCACTTTGTCGGTACTATCCTTCAATTACGTGGTTCCTACCAAAGCCACGAAAAATCATTTTAAAAACATATGCATATTCTTGTCAAAACCATTTTTAAAACATTTTTCATCACACAATTCATTCTTAGGATTAAAACCACAATTACACACAAGATATCTATTGGAAATAGGGTTTGTCAGACCCAGAATGCGATACTGACCTATGGTATCAACTCTCAAGAGTGGGTCGTAGGGCCAACCTGTGAATCGGATTTTATAGACAAAACAGAGGATAGAAAACACGACGTTATAAAATCATCCGAGATGGGAACTCGGAGATGTCTCAACACAAGCACCCTAAAATCATACTAAATTCATGAAACCGTGGAGCCCTAACTCTTCTACCATTTGGGACAAAAATACTAAAAATCGTTGAGTATAACTTAAGTAATAAAAATCCAAAGTACAAGAGGTCACTGAAAATCACTATTGCAAACACAATCGAATTTCAACAAAAATCCACTGATAAATCAGTATAATTTTATGGAATCATTACAAATCACCAATTCTAGACTAAACTACACATTTGTCATGAATTTAAACAAAATCAGTGGAGGAGGGACATGTACCTAATGCATTTTCTGACGACGCCTTCTTCACCAACAAGCCTCCCTTCTCCCTCCTTTCCTCCTCAGACTCTTGGCCCTCTCTCTCTCCTTTTGGTTTTCTCTCTCTCCCTTAAAACACTACTCGATGCCAGCCCTCTACCTCTCCTTTTATTCCCCTCTATATTTTGTTGTCGCCTGTCACCGACTGCACTGGTAAAAGAGGGCTGACTGGCAGCAAGGTATGGCGAGAATCAGCACATGCAGGGTATGGAGCACAGGCAACGTTTCACTGTGCACCTTTGACATTTCTAGTGTCTCAGGTCCCACACATACATGGGTCAAGATATGACAAAATCCCACACAATATAGGGAAACGAAGAGAAACCACAATCATAATAGGGAGAGCAAACATCAATCCATTATGATTACCAATTAATTATTCATACAACATCAGATAATCAAGTTCTAGTTATCCAGTTTACATACAAACGGGTATCAAACCTTGGTACACAATTTACATTATTCTAGATTTTTGGACTGGCCAAAACACAATTCTAATCCATGGTACATATCCATGGTTCCAATCTGTGAGGTTGATCCATGGTACTATTCCACGGTTCTCCCATACAAGTGTGCAGATATTACATATGGGAAAGTTGCTTTTGTTAGTATGGATCCCATTATGAATATGGTGATAGACATGGCAGGTACTAAATTTGATGTGTCCGCTGATGAAGAGCCACATAGGGAATCTCAAGAGCTTTATGAGTTATTAAGAAAAGTAGAGGAGTCATTATGGCAAGGTTACAAGAATTATACAAAGTTATCGGTAATGTTTGAGTTATTGACCTTGAAGATTGACTACAACATGATAGATAACTGTGTTGATGCCATAATAAGTAAAATCAAGAAAATGCTACTAGAGAGCCATGAATTTCTGTAACGCCCTGAACCCGAGTACGCTACCTAAATCATAATATCACAGGCAGTTACAAAGATTACAACATAAATCTAAAAACTGTGACTAACTAAGGCTCACCTCTAGGAACAATGTACAGCTTGTAGCTCCTACGCTGGCATCGGAACTAAACCACACCTCGACCTACACCTGAAAATCAAACAAAGCAGAGGTGAGTGACATCCAAGTCACCAAGTATGCTCCCTACACACAAACCACGGCAAAACAGCGAGAAAACACAAGCCTACACTATTACAAAATGTGGCTTCTAAAAATCAATTTCAAAACATCATTTCCTTTTAAAACATTTGGAATCTCTATCCAAAATCATGTCCTTTTTAAAAACACATCTTTTTCTCAATTTATGCATCTTGAAACCTTTTGTGTATCCTAAGAAATCCACACTCTCGACTAGATCTAGTCTAAAACACAAGGCCTCGCAGGGCTCAAAACAAAACCACACACATTGGCTGGCAACTAGTTAAAACATGACTCTCATTCGTTGTTAGAATCTTAAGACAAGACACAAGTCTAATTCTAGCTAAAACCACACATTTTATTTCCACTTTTCTTATTGGTGTTACCTTGATCAAAGGTAACTGGGCTCACAAGCAATAGACGAGGATACCATTTCCCCTATCTCCCTGCACTGCGGTGGTGAAGTTCCCTGTGTAGGAGGACACTGTCTTGGCCAATAGGCCTCAATTTCATTTTATATGTACGAGGATATGTCTTCTCCTAACGTCTCATCGGTGACCCAAACACCTAGGTTCATACACCTAGGCTCAGCCTACATCGTCTCAAAATTCGGTAACCACGGTCGTATCTGACAATTGGTTCTATACCAATTTGCCGACACCAACTCCTCATGGCTCCACACTGGCAACCGTGGTCGTATCTGACAATTGGCTTCATTAGAGTTTTATACTCCTACCACATTACCAACACGAACCCCTTGTGACTCCAGAATACATTATCATTTACTTTTCAAAACTCTTGGGTTTTCTATTCAAAACCATTACTCATTGTCTTTTCATTACAGGAAGTCGCTTCCATGCAACTCTGACCCTTCATTTGGGTCTTAAGCTCAAAACCATATAAAACCATGCATTCATATTCATTATTAGGTCTTATGTCCAAAAATCTCATAAAATCATGCATTTAATCAATTTCTTTTCATTTTGGGGCCTCAAGCCAAAACCACATTCAAATTCATTTAGTTGAATTATATATTTCTCTATGTCATCCACATAGGGAAGACCTCATTAATACATGCTCATTAACCATTTATCTGTTTTCATTCACATTTATTCATATGTGCAAGGATCTGGTTCAATAGGCTAAACCAGAATCAGTCAACCAAAATCTCCTAATTCGGTCAACTGGAAACAGTCGGTTGTCTGAAATATATCTGAATTTAGTCAACCAAAATTGCACGATCATCCGAATTCCAGTCAGATTTCCCCTTTCTGAGTCAAAAAGAATTGACCGATCCTCTCGTCGGTTGTCCGAAATTCCCTGATTTGGTCGATCGAACCCTCTAGATCGTCTGATTCAATGGCTCAGGGTAAAACTGGGCAGTAAATTCGGTATGCCGTTTTCCGCGATTGCTGAAAACAACCTAACTTTAGCCGTTTGACTCCTCTCCTCCTTGGGAGTAAGGGACAGACACCTCAAACACACACCAAAAATCATGCATTAAACATGAGGTTTAGACCTTTGAGTCTGCTCCAAAACCCCTTAAATCATTCACAAATCCATTAAGCATGCTTTCCACAATAAAATCTTAAAGACATGAAACTCATTACTTGGCTACTATCACATGCATTTGAAATTCAACCATAAATCCACAAAATTCACACAACCTAGCGTGATCTCTACACATTCATGCCATTCATCACATTTCCATCATTTCCACTATTTTTGCATGATTTATCATGCATTTTACATGATTTTCATGTATTTAACCCATTTTCCAAAACAAAAGGAAAAGAGGAAGGGAGGGGTCGCATACCTCTTTTGATGAGCCCACGCAACACCGATGAGCTCTCCCCCTCCACAGGGCACACCTCTGTCCCTCGACGCACCCAACTCTCTGACGCAACACCTCTGGCCTCACTCCCTCTCTCTGGTTTGGCTTGTGCCATCAACACCATCTGCTTCGATCCTTCTTAAACTCCACAGCCCCGGTCACTTTCGCAAATCCTGCCTACCACTGCCCCACCACACTGGCAACAAAGAGGACAGGTTGAGCACGAGAGGGTTGTGGTGGCATGGGTCGACAAGGAAGAAGGAAAGGAGAGGAAGACGAAGACGTATGAGTGGCATTGTGCTTGGGTTGATCGAGGTCCAACCTGGGTCCCACACACACACAGTTACAACACTAGAGCCCACAAGACTAGGGAAACCACAAAATCAAGCCACACTTGAGAGAAAAAGCACTCAGCCACCAAAATATCAAATCATACATTAATAAATCATATTCAAATATTACAATTAATTTCATGGTTTGCATTAATTGGATAATCAGACCTAGATGTCACAACTTCCGAAGAACTACTACGAGATGATGAAGATGATGAGAAAGATGGGATTGACAGAAATGAAGATTTATGCTTGCTCAAAACATCACTTATTGTACTACAAGTGTAACACCCATAAAATTCATTTTGTAATTATTTACATTTTTATGAATTTTATTCCTGAACGGGTGTTACTGTTCCGAGGCTTGTTGTGTAGATTTGTGCTTTTGGACTTTGGCCTCGTGGGCCGACTTCTGTTTGTGTGTCCCTGTGTGTGGTTGGCACTGTGCATTATGGCAATGTGCTTGTGGGCCAAGGTGTGGGTCCACGTGGGGCCCACGTTCGTGGGCCGTTTGTTGTGGCTAGTGGTTGGGCGCGGTGGCCGATGTGCTCGTGCGGAGTGCTAGTGGCTGACACGTGCAGGTGAGCATACTCCCAGCTACTGCGTGCGCAGGCTTTATAAGTCGCCCACACCGCACTCCTCCGTCACTCGCCGCCGTCTTCTCCTTCTTCCTTCTTCCTTTTCTCCTCCTCCTCAAACGCGCACCTTTCCTTCCTCACCTTCCCTTCCCTTTTGCCTCACTCTTCTTGCTTCCCCAACCCTTTTCCTTCCACCTGTCCTCCCCTGGTTCCCTTATCCCGTGCACCGATGGAGAGAGAGAGAGAGGGAGGGAAGCAGAGGTGCTATGGTGGCTTGTGGCAGCCTGGGAAGCTCCGGAGCGACGTCCCTGAGGTTGTGGAGTGGCAGTGGACGTGTGGGGTCATCGGAGTTCGCTGGAGTTGGTCGGAGGGTCGTCGAAGCTTATTTCATGTACGTATCCCCAATTTAATGTGTAGAAATCATGTCAATTGGTAGAAATGCCTAGGATGCATGTAATCTAGGCGAAAGTTAATGTTTTACAATTTTTGGGAATTTATTGTGGTTTTTATGGGTATTTATGTCGGTGGTTGAGATTTGGGTCATTTTGACCCTTATGCCTTTGCGATTTTGTATATTGATGCATGGTGAATGGATTTCAGTTTTGTTTATTGGGTTTTGGATTAGACTTGAGGATCTACCACATATTTTTTATTCAAAATTTTTGGTGATTGTTTGGGGGTCCGATCGGAGCTCTCACCTTGGGTGATTTTTGGGTGCCCCACTGCAAGTCGTCTGAATTATGACAGAAAACTGGGGGCATGAGCCGATTGTGCCAGCCACATGCGCGGGTTCAGAAGCAGTTCTGGTCCTTGGTCTAGGCTCTATTGGCGTTTAGATGAAAGTGCCAGGGGCACTGGCCAGATGCGCGCTCCACAAGCGCGGGTTTGCCAGGTCATTTTTGGGATTTTTCCTAGATTTTTTGGATTGTCCCAGTAAGATAGGATTGTGGGTTGTCAATGGTGGTCCCTTGGGACACCTAATGCGCCGTTTTGTCGAGGTTTGGAAAAGTTTCCAAAGAAATAAAATGAATTTGAAAAGTGGATTTCAAAGAGATAGTTGGCCTGTTTTGGAAAATGGTTTTTCGAGTTTTCTATGTGCGGGTCGAGACAGTGTGGGATCGTGTTGTCGGGACCAGGGAATGTGACGACATTCCTAGGTGGTCGGGCATGACTCCTTGGTTGAAGTCAGAGGCCGAGATACCTGAGGCTGAGGGACGTCGAGTTCTAGAGGTATGAGACTCCTTGACTGTCGTCTCGAGGCTAGGATTGTGGTTCGCGGGTTGAGGTGTCTTGTGGCATGATGGGGAGGTATGATACTCCTACTGTCGCCGAGAGCACTAAGGCTCGGGTGTCGTTGGGTGTGGAGGTATGACACTCCCTGTTGAGCACCGTGTGGAGGACGCCATGAGGAAGCATACCCTGTGGTGGCCAGTGCGGGTAGGACATGTGCCCCGTAGCTAGTAATGTCCTGAGAGACAGGACAGCCTTCCCAGGGAGGGATTGACTTTTGAGGTTCTCCAGAGAGGGAGAATCGCGGGACAGTGAACGCTCCTGCACAGGGTGGCCGTCACCGTGGTAGTGTAGAACGCTGTAGTCGCTCCTCGACGGACTGCGTGTAGCTAGAGTTTTGGCCATTGATGGCCTTTGCTTGTGGTTTTGGGCAAGTAGAGCCTCGATTATAGTTTTGGCCGATGTAGGCTTGGTTTGTGAGTTTTTTGAGAAATGATTTGCAAAATGAATTTAAAAGAAAATCAGTTAAGGTTTTGTCTCTCGCCGTTTTTCCTTGGGGTGCGTACTGGGTGATTTTTGTCACTCATGCGTTTTTCCTCGTATTTTTGGTTTGCAAGTGCAGGCATGCTGAAGTCCAGCGTAGTGCGTATAGTTTGGAGTCTTCTAGTCACACACACAGGTTCTGGTAGTTAGATATTTTCTGTTCAACTTTAATTTTCCCGTAATTTAATTTATTTTAAATTATTGTGGAATATGTGGGGCGTTACAACAAGGAACATGAAGATAAATTAAAGTGTCCAGAATATGACGAGTCCTGTTATAAAAGTGACTCAAAAACACATGTACCACAGAAGGTGCTTTGTTATTTCCCTTTAGCATCAAAATTGAAGAGGTTATACTATTACAGAGAGACTACAAAAGATATGCCATTGTGTGACCATGCCGGTGGAACCCTTGCGCGGCTCTCCTGCTACCGGGTGTGCGGAAGCACACGAGAAGACCCGATACGGTCACGGCGAAGATGGTGAATCCAGAGGAAAAGACTTGACCCAGAAACACCAAGGGAAGATAAAAAGGATAAGGAAAGGAGACGTCACCTAATCTTTTAATGGAAAGACGAGGAAAACCAAAAACACTAGAAAAATTGGGAAGCAAACAAGATGCAGAATGTATGTGCGTGCTCTGTGCCAAATGGATAATGCACAAATGAATGTGGGCCAGAGAAAGGGTATGGATTCTAGTTACGCATGGGGAAGGGGTTAGGCACCCCCATGCGCCCCAGAAAACTCGGTCTTTCTAGGTTTCCCTATTGTCCATGGTATATGGATGTATGCTAGCTTATTCTAAATGCTCATGCTAAATATGACTAGAAAACATGCCAAATCAAAGAAAAGAAATGAAATAAAGAGAAAAAGTTAATCCGAGGGTCAAATGTAGGCATTGAGAATGTCGCTTTACTATACGCCCTTGGGCAATGAGGAAAATCGTGAAAATCGAGAAATTCTCGGAAAGTGCCTCGCAAATCAGCAGAAATTAGAATAAATCCGAGAAAAACAAAAAGGAAAAAATAATCCTCATTTCGAGACCATGTCGGCTTTGTCAAACCTTTTATTGCACGCCCTCGGGCAATGGAAAACCAAATCAAGTCAAAGACACGGAAAATTGGGAGAAATCCGGGAAACGAGGAGAAAACCAAGCTAGAAACAAGCTAGAAAAGCGTGCGCAAAGCAAGGAAGGAAAGGCAAGAAAACTTGTGCGGAAAGATGTGAAAAGATATGCAAAATGCAAGTGAGTGTAAATATGAAAATTCCAAGGGCTTTTGTGCAAAAAACCCAAATTATGATTAAAACTGATATTCTAAAGCCTAAATCATCAAAAATACCTAGAAAAACACATTCTATGCAATTATGAAGAAATATGAGGTCAAATGTGCAAATATGTGCAATCAAATGAAGTTTCCTAAGGGTTAAAATGCAATTTTACCACTAAAACATGCATTGAAAACAATTCAGTGGAAATTTAGGGTAAAAATGCAAGAAAAATGATTTAGAAAAGGTTCCAGAAAGTTTCAGGGGCAAAACAGTCATTTTACCCCTGAAAACAAGCATTTAGAGTAAAATTAGTGAAGTACAGGGGCTAAACTACAAATTGCCCAGTAGAATAAAGCATCCAGAAGAATTCCATAAGAAACGAAGGGTTAGAATGCAATTTACCCAGAGAAAACATGCTTCAGAAAAGTTTTCAAAAACTTATGGGGCTGAAGTGCAATTTAACCAGCAAAAACAACATCCTAGATGATTTCAGAAGAATGCTGGGGTTTAAATGCAAATTAACCAGAAAAATGAACTTTCAGAAAGATTTCAAGAAAGCTCAGGTTCTCTTATGCAAAATTCCTGAATAAAAAGCATTAAAAAAAAACTTGAGGGCTTTTGCTAAAGTTTAATGCTTGGAAAACATTATTTTAAATGTTCAAGGGGAGAAATGCAATATTTTCAATGAAAACTTTATTCGAATGATTTTAGAAAAATGAGAGGAGGACCTATTTGTAATAAAAGGACCTATGTGTAATACAAAAAGGACCTAAATGTAAGGAAAACAAAGTTTCAGAAGCTTATTAAAATAAATGTTTTTATTTCTTTTTAAATGAAAAAAAAGAAACGACGGTCACCGACGACGGAGCACCAGAGGGGGCACACAAGGCCTTCCCGTGGTCTTCTTCCTATAGAAAGCAAGAGGAAGAAGAGGGGAGAAGATCCATCGGAGTGGATCAGAGAGCTAACGGTGGGAGCGAGCCTCCCACCTACCTCGCCGTTGAGCTCTACGGCGACGGCGCCGAAGAAGAAAGAAGGCTGTGGCGAGGTGATCTGATGGTCGAGGATGCCTCGAGGCATCAAGAGGAGCTTCCTCCTTCTCCTGGAGCGAAATGGAGAAGAAAGGAGCGGAGGCGATTCCCGACGACCATCGACGCCTTCCTCTCTGGCGAGCTACGCGACAACCAGGGGCCCGTGGCGTGGTTCCAAGTGGTCCGGTGTTCTCGTGGGAGGTTGCGGAGTGTTTCTGGTGGCACGGAGGGGTTCAGAGCTATGGGAGACGTGCACTTCCACACTGGACTCTGCCGTCTTCTCCAGCGACGGCGTGCTGGAGCGTCTCCAGCGATCTTCGTGCGGAGCTCTCTGTAGGCGTCGGAGCGGCGATCCAAGGAGTGAAAAAGCGCCGGGGATGCTAGGGAAGAAGGAGAGGAGGCTCTAGGGCCAGGGCCATGCCTTGGATCGCTCCCCCCACCTACGTCGCCGGAAAATGGCGACAGCAAGCTCCGGGAAGCAACTCCGACCAGAGAAAACCTCTGGATGGCCCGGAAATGTTCCAAAAAGAAGGAGAAGACCTCAGGAAGGTACATTTAGAGCTAGAAGAGATGGGAGTAGAGCATAGCTTGCCTGAAGACGTTGATTCACCTCTGCAGCTCGTCGGAACACCAAAATTCTCCTCCTCTTCTCTCTGCGAACCTCCCTTTCTCTCTAGAATTCTCTAGCACTCTAAGTTCTCTCTCTCTCTCACGTCAAAAGTTTTTTTAATATCATGCCTCTACCCTTCCTTATATAGGTGGAGAAAACGGTGACCCATCACAATAGAATGCCCACCACCCTAACAGAACCAGTTAACAATCCTCTAACCTCCTAACTGAAGTCGTAACAACCTAACAAACCAATAGGAACTGAACGGCTGCCTCCCTGTTGTCCCCTTGATCGTTGACAGAGATGAACGGCGATCCAAGCCTCGTTGGCGGCTGATCCAGTGGCTCTGGCTTGTGCTGGATCAGTGGGGCTCGAGCTGGCTTGGAATGGCTCAGTAAGGAGATGGGTTCAATGGCTGGCTCGTGATAGGTCAGTGGAGATGAAGTGGGTTCAGTGGCTAAGTGAGAAGAAAGGGTGAGATAAGAGGGATGGGTGACTTTGGTGAAAATTCAATAAAATGAAGGGAAACAAAAAGAATATAGAGAGTGAAGAAATGGGTTAAATTGTTGTGGGGCCTTTGTGGACTTTGGAGCCAAGGTGGACTCAATTGGGCTTAATGGGTCTTGTGGGCCTCCATGGGCCTATGTGGGCTTTAATGGGCCCAAATGAGTTGAATGGGCCTAAATAGGTCTTGTAGGCCAAAGTGGGCTCAATTAGGGTTTAATGGGCCTATGTGGGCCTTCATGGACTTTGGGACCAAGGTGGGATCAATTGGGCTTAATAGGCCTATGAGGGCCTTATGGGCCTCCATGGGCCCAAATAGGTTAAATGGGCCTAAATATGTCTTGTGGGCTCAAATAGGGTTTAATGGGCTTCAATTAGGGTTAAAACTCAGCCACTACATCTCTATCCTGCAAAATTGGGAAATTGGGGTGTCTACACATAGTATGCAAATCATACACAAAACACTAATATAGAACATCCTTTTGACACTAAGTGTGTCAAAAGACTATACATGTGTAATAAAAGACCGCAATGTTGTTGTTGGTCTTTCTAATGATGGATTCAGACCACATGGTAGAGGAAAAGATTACTCGTGTTGACCTGTCATGATTACACCATACAATCTACCTCCATCTATGTGTAATAAAAGACTATACATGTTTTTGTCTTTACTCATTCTGGTCCAAGTCATCCTAGAAAATACATTAACATGTACTTAAGGCCTCTTATAGACAAGTTGAAGATGCTTTGGGACACTAGGGTTGAAACATACAATGCATGCAAGCAGCAAACTTTCAACATAAAAGTTGCTTTGCTGTAGACTATCAATGATTTCCCTACATTTGGGATGTTGTCTGGTTGAACCACACATGGAAAAATGAATTGTCCTTATTTTATGGAATACACAAAGTTATTTTAGCTTCAATATGGTTGTAAGCCGTATTTCTTTGACTATCATTGTCAATTCTTGCCCATGGACCTCCTATATTGAAGATAGAAACAAATTTTTAAGAAGAATACAGTCGAACTGTCAAACTCACCTCCTAAGTTGTCGGGAGAACAATTATTTAGGCAACTATCAAATTTTGAACAGATAATTTTTGGACATGGTGTTGGTCCATAAACATTAGAGGGATTCGGGAATACTCACAATTAGACGAAGATCAGCATATTCTGTGAGTTACCGTATTGGTCAAAACTCTTAATTAAACACAATTTAGACGTCTTGCATATTGAGAAGAATCCATTTGACAATGTATTCTACATAGCATTGGATGTCAAGGGCAAGACAAAGGACACAAAGAATGCACATAGAGATTTGAAATTGCTTTGTAGTTGTAAGTGTGGATATCTCATTTTCACATTTTCCAGAGTCATCTAGGATAGGAACCTTTGAGGTGCCCTGTAACGTCCCGCTCTAGGGCGCGCTACCAAAATACAGTATCACAAGCACAATTACACGAAATTACAGAACAAATAGAACTGTAACCAAGGCTCACCTCTAGGATCTCAATGTGCAGCTAGAAACTCCAATTCCTGCACCGGAACCTGGCTGCATGCGGTTTGCACCTGAAAACCAAACAGCACGCGTGAGTGACATCTAAGTCACCCAGTACGTGCCCCCAAAACACACAACTACAAACAAGGCTCGGCAAAACCAAAAGAAAACCTGTTTCCTAACACTTGCAAAACTTGGTTTTCTCCTTGAAAATCATTTCTTTTCATAAATAATCACTTGGGAATTAAATCCCAAAACCAAATTCTTTCT